>RJWM01012791.1:0-22135 GCA_004363535.1 Dasyprocta punctata | reverse complement strand
TGAGTTAAAATACATTCTATGTGATAATGAATGAGTAAATTTATGAGTAATTCTAAGTATTTAACAACATATAAGTACAGTCATAAGACAATTTAAAACTTTTCTCACTTCAGTAAAACCAACACAAGAGTAATAAGTTTGGTTAAATTATACTTTATAAATAATTTTATCGTGTGATACGTATCCTATCTCACTCTGTTGTGGAGAACAGAGAATGTACATGCTTCTAACGGGTGTTATGTTTACCCATTCTACACGCATTGCACCGAGGTTCCTTGCCAACCCCCAACTATGCTGCTGCAGCACCTGCTCCTCCCTGTCTGTGGTGACGTCTCAGGAGCCCTGTCTCTTGCTGAGGTTTTTGTGGGACACCTTAAGGGCTCCCTCTAACTGTGGGCTCTCTCCCAGCACAGAAATACACTGCTGAGTCCATGAGCTGGGAGGCTGTGATGATGAGCTTGATGGACTTGGCTGCCTTCTGGAAGCTCAGAGAATATCGGCCCTCTGTTGCATTGTGCTCACTGTAAGAGTCCTGACGAATAAGGAAAATTAGTTCTCCACTCGGTGGTTGTTTGTACCAGAAGAAGGAATAAGTAAGTTCACTGGTTTCGTATACGCAATCCATGGTCACA
Organism: Dasyprocta punctata; assembly: GCA_004363535.1. Lineage (NCBI taxonomy): Eukaryota > Metazoa > Chordata > Mammalia > Rodentia > Dasyproctidae > Dasyprocta > Dasyprocta punctata. The sequence goes on along the minus strand of RJWM01012791.1, from coordinate 21,503 downwards.
GCCTTCTTCTCCAGCACAGAAATTTCAGTCTGAACTTGAACTACCTTCTGAGCCATGCTAGTTCCTGCAGGAAAAAGGAAAGAAATAGGTGGATCCTTTATGTGTAACCTTGGGAGTACAAGGGATGAAGTGGCTCAGGACCAAGAATTCTTGTTCCATTGTCCATTTATCCCTCCTTTTTGAACCTCATCAAATAACAGTGCTCTACTCTCTCCATTTTCTCCTCATTCAGAGATGAGAAAAACCTGCGTGCTGTGCTCACAGACATACTTACCAAGATCAAGACAGATGAGGGCAGTGGCTGCCCCGAGCACACTAGTGATCAACATGACAATAGCTCTTTCCTTCAGTGAAATGTTCTACTGTGCCTCAAATCTAGATCTTAATTCTGTACCTTGGCTTAAAGGATACAATCAAAGTTACTGGCTGTGTGCTGTATCTGCCCCCACAGGAAATGCACCTAACAGATATGGAGCATGCTTCCTGAATAGGTGGGGATGCCAAACTGTCTTGAGCACCAATTGAGTCTTAGTGTGATGGACTGGACTGGAAATAATCTGTGGTAAAATTGAATCCTTTTAACTCATTCCCGTTTGATTCACAATTTATTATAAACATTTGTGAGTCTATGGGAAAGCATAGTCATGCACCTTTGGTTTTACTTATGCTTCCTTTTCTCTAGACAGAACCAAGGTAAAAAGTGACCAAAGAGTTTTGACTCTCCAAAAAGAATGATAAAACTTTAGTCTCAATCTTTATTCTTATGTTGCTAGTCATGTAATCCAAAAAGCACATGAAAAATATTTTATGCCTTATAAAACATTTCACATCATATTCTTTGATTCAAAATTTTCAAGTGTATGCCGTGAAAATAAATTCAGATAATTCTCCTCATTGCCTGATTACATGAATTTATGTTGTAACTAAACCTCTATCCCTGAAAAATCCTACTCCTTCAAACTACACAAAATAATTGTGGTGAAAATTGGGCTTGAGAAAAGCCTAAATGCAAAATTCATAACTAGAACATTATCAAAAACAATAAAGATTCCTTGAAAATACCAATAAAATTCAAGCTCTATTGGCAATTTTCCCTGAAAGCACACTCAGTAATCCACTTAAATTAATAAAATTTTTATATCACCCCTCTAAGTACATAGATCCATAAGAGATCATATATCTATACAAAGACCAGGTTCATGAAAACTTTACATTTTTTCTTCAGAAATTATTCTAACTCTAAAGAGCCTTATATACCAATAATTCTTTTTCCTATAGCTTCCATTTTTTAGAACAGTTTTAAGTTTACAACAAAAATGAACAATAGAGAAAGTTCAGAGATTTGCCATCTACTCCCAGCCCATTTTACACATAGCCTCTCTATTATTAACATCAAGCACAAGCACTAGAGGTATACAGGTTATATAATCAGTGAATCTGTAGGAATTCCTCATTGTCACCTGCAGTTCATCACGCACATAAGAGTTCAATGTTAAAGTTGTCTGTTCTCTGGGCTTATGTGTTCTCTATGATTATAGTGTTATGCAACATAGATTTTTTTTACCTGATATTCTATAATTACATAGTTGATTACAACAGGCAATTCTATGCCTATAATATAAGGATACAGTTTATGTCATATGACTCATATCTTAATAAAATTATTATTTAAAACATATGAATGAAAGTACTTATACGAATGAGATGTGAAATGGTTTGATTGCTGTAGTGGAAAGGAGGACTGGGGACTAGGAGACACACCAATGTCAGGACAGACTAAGGCTATTATATTACTTTGGCCTGAAAGAGGAAGGTGACTTTTGTAGGATCAAAGACACAGGTTAACTCTGAAGAACATCAAGGTTTTATTTCAGGTCCCCTTGATATCTAGCATTCCAAACTCTTTTATTTGTAACTTCATTTTATTTTTCTTAAAGAGATCCACAAATATCAGAACCACATCTGCCCCTACAAAATCTGCCTCTGTACCTGCCAGGCCCAGGGACATACTAGATGGAAAGAGGTCAAACAAGGCTCCCATAGGTCCAGAAGGTTAGGAAAGATTCTCTATATGAAGAGATGGCCTGAGGGTTTTAATGAGAGAACCATGGTCTTCTCTTCACGCTTCTTTGGCTTGGAGAAATACGAGAATATTTGATCTCTTTGTGATCCCAGTGAACCAGGGCCAATGGACTTTCTCTTTGATCTTAAACAGACACCTGAGATCTTCACTGGATGTTGAATTTTGCCCTGTGTAGGAGAATCCAGAGCCTAAGTGAAATCATAAGAAAATGTGCCAAGATCCACAGTTATGGTCACATTCAGAGCACAGTACTTCTCTGGGCAAAGATTCTCAAGCCTAAAACTGGGTCATTCCTTGGCATGAGGGTAAATTGCTGCTGGGCTGAGAGGAAGGTCAGAGCGAAGGATGTGAGCTAAGGTGAAGCAAGGCACCATGGCACTGACTGTACCACTGGGCTGCTCAGAAACCTCTGTGCCTGGGCAGGAGGCTGACCTCCGGACCAGCTGCTGAACCCAAAGAACTCACTCTGGCAACTGCATGGGAAGAGGAGGTCAGGGGAAAAAGCAAATAAAATCCCCATTTCAGAAGGTGGGATTTCTGCCATTAGAAGCAGCAAGACACACAATTCTGTTTCCAACTGTAAAATCAGGGGAATAGACTCAAGACTCTTTTCCCTGGACACATTTTTAAAAAACTAAAATGAAATCTTTCAGCCTAGATGAACTGAAATGTAAGAGCGATTGAAATGCCTCAATATTTTGGGTCACCTGCAGGAGAGAAGGCACAGTAGTCTGAAAACAGGTGTGTGTGGAAATGTCTTAAAGTTGCTATGATGGGGTCACACAGGAAGAACAAATAACTTAAAAATCTTACATAAAAACAGCATTGAATTAAGAGGAAGAAAGGCTCAGACAGACAAAAATAGATGGAACATAACAGGGATGAGTTAGAGCACTGACAAGAATGAAGCCATGATTAGTTTTTCACATTTGGAGGTATTTGTCTCTCTTGGGTGCTAATAAGAATCTGGTGAGTGGCATGGTCAAGTTTGCACTCTGACAAGGTCACTGTCACTGCAGTACAAAGATGACACTAAAGAGCATGGGAAGTCAGACATGTAAAGAGCAAAAGATTGGAATGTGATTTAATTAGAGTGGATGTAGAGGTTGGGATAACATTTGGATAATCTTTAATAGCTAAATTCAACATGCATGAGATTAAATATAGTAATTTTTCTAAATAAGTAAGTTACCTATTCAACGTCTATTCCATTCTATTTCTTGCCAAGGGCCTAATTTGGGTGTGGGTGACAAAGAAGTTAGACAGAAATAACCCTGAGATTCCACATCTGTCAGACAGGAGGGCAGTGGGGACATCAGGTTATACTCTGTTCAATGAAATGTAAAGGGTGGCTGTTGGGTGGAGTTTTGGGAAATGATTGAATTGAACAGCAGGTACTCATTGCTCTGTGACTCACTCCTTCTTTCTGAGTGAAAGATGTATAATGTGAAAGGATCATTAGCAGTATCTCCAGAGTATAAAAACAAGAGAGACATCATAAGGATGAGAAACACCGAGTTCAAAAGACCCTAGTTCCCTGACAACATGATAAAGCTACCTACAGGTCAGCCCTACATGACAGGAAAAAAATTCTTCCTTGCTAAAAATATTGAGTGGGTTTTCTGTAATGTGAACCAAAGTCAATCTCTATTGGATGTAAATGATGTTCATTAAAAATACAAATGCATCACTTCATCAGAGACTGTTAGAGGAAACCAGCACTGCTTCAAGTGATCCAAGTAATCCAGATCTTCAGTATCACAGTAAGTGACTATGAAAGAGATGACCTTTTTAGGTCAGGAGGTGGCATTTGGGAACCACTGCCCCAAACCATGTTTTCCCAGCTTCTTCCACATTTTTCACCAAGTGTGTCCATAGCTACAAATGCCGATTTTCTCTACAAACACATTTTCAGGGGTGTCCCAACTGGGTGAAGAAAACTAGTCAGCATTCATTTATCCAGTGGAGGTAAGAATAAATAGATGTAAAACTGTGTGTGATTCTAGAAGTACCTGCTTTCAAAGCACAGCGTTCAGGACCTGGTAATTGAGAATGTGCATCCGTCACCTGTATGAAGAAAAATTATGACTTTCTTATTAGTTTCTATCTTACTCACAGAGAAACTGAGGTTTGGAAATCACACAACTCAAATTGCAGAATCAGATTTGGATATTTGTCTTTATTTCTCCAAGATTCAGATCTTTGCCTCTCTTAACATACAGTGGTATTCTTCCTGGGCTATGAAATGAAATGTTTGATAGAAAGTGTGCTCAGATGCCTTCTGAATTCAATGCCTGATGAGCTCTGTTTCCCGGGACTAGAGGAATACAAAACTCATTTCAGCAACACAAAGACCTACCTTGGCATTGGGGGTACATGAAGGCCAGAGGAGAACTTTCAATACTGAGTAGCATTTCTTATCCCCTACAAGTGTCCAGGGTTTACTTTTTCCTGATGGAATTAGAGTACGAAAATCTTTTGCCTCAGTGATCCAAATCCTTCATTTCAAGTGAGGAAGTCAATGACCACTATGATGATGAGTCTGAGGATGTGTAGCCAGGATGGCAGAGATGAACCTAGCATTTCATTTTCCCATTGCATGTTTCATGCCTTTTGTCTTAATCCAAGATATTTCCATAAAATTCACAAAGTTGCCACTAGATGTTCCTGCATGAGAAGTAACCACCACCTCCACACACCTCAGGGCTCCCAGGAAGCAGCCCTGACGTGTGTGGGGTATGTGTGTGACTGCTGGTGCCTATTGCACACTGTGCGTCTGTAGCACAGAAGTAAGCAGCTGCATCCTCAGCCCAGGCAGCAGTGATGGACAAGGAGCTGCTTTTGGTGGCGGTGTCAAGGGTAGCTTTTAGTCTTCCACTGTGTTTCTGTCTCTCATTTGATTGCATTAAAATTAGCAGGACAGGGCCTCTGCCTGCGTTCTGTCGATACCACTGTAGGTTCATTATAGAAGATTTATAACTGCAGTGCATGGTGGCATTTTCACCCTCCTGGATGCTCAGGGCCTGAAGAAACTCTCCTCCTTGTTGGCTATTCACCCCTAGAGAGAAACACAGCCAGAGACAGAGTCTATCACTGCATTTCCTGACTACATTTCCAAATTAATAGGAGACTTTACTTCTCAGTCATGTGGACTCTGAATTTTGGTGTCACTTTTATCATCACCAGGAAACTCCATCCCCACCTTGCCCCCACTCACTGACTAGTAGCAGCCACAAGGTCATCAAGGACACTTCCAGGAGTTTCTCCATTGTCTTCCTCATGGAACTCACAGGAGACTTAGGTCTGGGACCTGAAAAGGAGCCAGGTTTCTCAATTAGAAGAGTTAGTTCCCATTACTGAGTATATATCCTTCCTGCTCCCACAGTTTTGGTTTCTTACCTAGCCAGTCAGAGGCAAGCTAAGCTATTTGCTTCAAACAGACACACACACACACACACACACTCACACACACACACACACACACACACACACACATTGAGTAAGACACTGCCATCTGGTGGTGGCAAAACCATCCTGCTAACAGAATGTACTACAAAGTGGGAAAGTGAGCAGAGCTAAAGCAAAAGAGATTAGAGAGCTATTCCACTCTGTGCCTTTATAGAACTTTGGTTTTGACTTAGAGTAAAAACAGATATAGTTTATTTCAGGTAAAAGTTCAATGAAAAAGGAATGTTGGAGTCAAGCATTTACAGAATACCTTTGAGAAGCACTGCTAAGTGCCCTGCAATTGCTACATTCCCTGAAAACATATGTGTGTGGGGGAATATCTATCACATCAGACAAGAGAAAACAGCAAACAAGTCACTCTGAACCATTCAGCCAGGTGCTCCTGCAGTTGTCAGCAGTGATAGGGAGTCCAACCACCAGAATAAAGCCTGAAAAGGGTCAAAACAGGTAAATACAGAAGTAGGGGTGACTGTAAAAGGAGCGAACAGACTATGGGCCCCAGCACTGCTTACAGCACAGGACTGGAAAGTGCACCATTATGTGAAAAGTGCAAAGTCCTGCAAGGGAAGAAGCTAAGGCCAACAGCTGCTGCTTGTCACCCAGCATAGACACCACCACTCTCCATTACCAGTCTGGCCCAGCTGTTCTCCTGCCCTCACAGGGTATGAGGCCCTGAGTCTGAAATATTCACCTGGGAAAACCTCTCAGGGCCTGAGCACAGTGGAGATGGTGAGACAGAGACTCATAAGGCTGGGGCAGCACAGCAAGTATCTCTACATGTTAAGGGTGGAGAGAGATAGAAGGGACAGCCAGGGCTGGGTAGAATTCAGAGTGAGAAAGAAACTCCATGAGTTCTGGTTGAGCTAGAAACACCAGGTTTTGAGGTAAAGAGAGACAGAATGCACAGCCCTAGGGACCGAAAAAACCAGAGTCAGACTTGGGGATGTGGCAGGAGTGTGGCGTGGGGGTGTTCAGCAAAGTTCAAAGTGGAAAGTCCTGGGACAGCGCCAGACTGATCAGATGATCCTGCCTCAGACTTGTGTCTCTCTAGCACCAGCAACAGCACAAAATTCAGAGAGAAGCTGAGAAGGCTGTGGCAGCTGGAATCCTCAGGCTTCAGGGGCGAAGAGAAGAGGCACCTCAATGGGAGTTTGGGCTATGCTCTTTCTGACCCCAGATGCCACTCGAATCACAGGCCAAAAAGAGTGTGTGCTAGCAGCAGTACAGCTGGGAGACAGAGAAAGAAGTGGACAGAGCTAGTCACAGAGATGGCAGCTAAGGAGGCTGAGGCTGAGACCAGGAGGAGCTGCAGAAGATCCTGCACACCACTGTCCCAAGAAAGCTGGAGGCTCTTGAATAGGGCTCTCTAAATTCAGGATGTTGTTAAACCACTCTGGTATATTCATCTTAATCAATATAACAGGATAATTGGCCTCCTCTTCTCAGAACTGATCTAAACAGCATTAAAAGTTTCCTAAAACTGCTCTAAAAAATAATGGAAGGTTGTAAACATAAGATAACTGAATCAAAGATAGATGTGAAGAACGGAGATATTTAAAATGGGCATAAATACGCATAGACAATATACAGAAAATATAAATGACATAAATACACTAAATAAAACTCCATTTGATTCATAATTAAATGAATTATTTAATAAAAAGGAAATACTAACTAATGTGCAAGGGTTAAAAAAGGCTTATAATACACAAGGTTTGAAAGAAAGAGATATTCCGCCTAGTCAGTGTCACTGGTGGTGTAAGTTAATGGAAGCTATCAAGTGACAATATTTTGAAGCACATAGACTCCTAAGGGTAAGTCCACATCTTGAATAACATATTACTTCCCCATACTAAGTAATTAAACATTATCTCTATGTATTAGAATTTTTAAGCCGGGCGTGGCGGCACACGCTTTTAATCCCAGCACTCGAGAGGCTGAGGTAGGCGGAGCGTTGTGAGTTCGAGGCCAGCTTGGGCTACAACGTGAGCACAAGGCCAACCTGAGCTACATAGCATGACCCTGCCTCAAAAAACTAGGGCTGGGAGTTTGGCTCAGGGGCTTAAGCGCCTGTCTGGCAGGTGTGAGGTTGTGAGTTCAATCCCCAATGCTGAAGAAGTTCTCTTACGTTTTGGCATGCTGTTCCCTCAATTCATTAAAGACATTTTCAGTTTTCTTCTAGCTTTGGAAAATGATCATTTTTTGCTGTTCCAGCTGCAGTGGAGAGCATGGATGATCACTTGGTCCACTCCTTCATCCTGTCCCTTTCACTTATCTTCAGCACACACACACCACATTCTCCAATGATTTGCAACCAATGAGACCTTCAGACTCCTAACCCACCCAAAGAGGGTACACAGGGTGCCCCACACTTGGTGGTCCTTGGTGGGATTCCTCACCAGGCTCAGGTCCCATTTTTTACTGGTCTATGATACAACCTTTCATTTTCCATGTACTTGCTCATTCTTTGGACTTGTACTGACTTTATAGTTGTCTTTTTTATACTCTGTCAGTCTATGCCCTTAAACTTTGTTTACTGTCTTTTTAGCAATATATCATAAGGATAAAAGATAAAAATATATGCTTCACCTCCCATGGTCCCTGAAAACTAATTTACTTGAGGTTTTCTTACAAAGCCAACTATTTGTGTGCTAATCATAGGCACTTACCATTTAGACATGAATTATTTCTTCACTTATGCTTTTTTCCCTCCCTTTCTTTTGAACATCACTGTCTTCCTTCTGATTTACCTAAAGAGAAACTCTTCTTCCACATGATGGAAGTCCCTTTCCTCTCTTAGCACTGTTGTAGTGTGTGAGGTTCTGTTCTTCTCTCCCTTTTTTCTCTATTAAGAATCCCAGGGTTTGGAGGTGGGGGCTGTAGCTAGCTTATTATTTCTCATTCTTCATGTTGTTAGGGAAACACTATAAGGATGACACTTTCTCTAGCACACTTAGCTGCCTAAACATGTAAGGACAACAAAATTTTCCAAAATAGCCTGTAACCAAAAGTGGGACTGGACTGCGTCTTCAAAGATAAACAGAGAGACCCACCACTGTATACATGATTTTACCTTGCAATTACTTTACCCTTGCATGAGAAATTATTGGTGTCAGAATCTATTTTCTGTGTTACTAATGAAGCGCTGCATGTAGGTGATACTTCTTGTCTTCTGCTCTGGATATTTGTGTGGTATTACATCAGAGAGAGAGACAGAATGATACACATCACAGTCTATGCAGAAATGAAAACGATCCCAGAACCAGACACCTGGCAGCCAGGCCCCTTGTCATTGCTCAGAGTTTGTGCTCGGCTCCCCCTGCAGTTCCTGCCACTGTGTCACCCACAGCACAGAAGTACACAGCTGAGTCTGATGCTTGCACTGAGGCTTTATTCAAGTGGAAGGAGCTGGTTTCTTTATCATATGTGGCTTCAAAGCCTTTGCTGCTTCCCTTATCCTTGTCCTTTGTGGCTTTCAGGAGGAGCTGAGGACCTTTTCCAAGGTATTGGACATACCAGAGAAGAGCAGGGTATCCTGTGGCTGTATAAGTGCAGTTTATGGTCAGCACAGCCTCTTCTAGGACAGTAATTTGGCCTTCTGACTGTGTCACTGAGTCTCCATATGTCCTTCCTATGGGCAAAAAAGAGATCTCTGTTACATTGGGGATACAGCTCTTAGACAGATTGTCTAAATTAGACAAATTTTGCTGACACAATAGGAATTCAAACTTTTAAAGTTATTTTACTCACCACCAAGTATGAAGAATGTCATAGTCAGAAAGCTTGGAGAAATATTCATCTTGACTGTCACCTAAGTGTTTTCGACTTACCATAAAGAACTGTTGAAGTCCTACTGAAATGATGAGTCTATCCCTACAATTTGCACAAAAAAACGGGTTTGTGTTAGGAAGCTGCACCCCCTAGTGGACAGAGCCGAACATGGGGTGAATGGTTTCCCGTCAGACTCCTTCTAAAGGTCAAGTATATCCTCATTCCTGTTCTCATTTATAAAGCACTTGTAGGTTTTCAGGTGGCCTTTGACAATATGAAGGACCTTTTTGTTTGCAAGACTCACCTGACATATAAGTGCTTTAGTAGTGAATCCCAGGATGCCTATGTAGCTGAGAAGATATCAATTACCTTGAACATTTTAATATAAGCCTCAATAGTCTCATATATCTATTTTGGCCAGCCTCTGAGATAATATTGAAATATCATAGAAGGGTTTGGATGAAGTCATAGGATGTAATACAGAGTCATTATAGAGTGATTCTGCTTCTCAGCACTAGTCATCAGCCAGTAGAGCAGTGACTGACACTTTCTGTTCGTGTTTTCACTCACATTTTTTCAGTTCATGTTTGTTAAATGAAATAAAAATAGTGACTAGATGGTTGCTGAAGATTCATTATTACTTTAAAGGCTTATTTTCTCTATTCAAAATAATATCAATATTAATGAATTCTATTTTTAATAAAAGCTTTCCAAGACAAATTTTCGTAGTTTCTTTTTCAGTACAGTACTGGAGATTAAGCCCCAGGATGTTTTACTGCCAAACTCCATTTTCAGCTTTTTTTATCTTTTAGTTTTGAGACAAGCCCTCACTAAGTTGCCCGTGCTGGCCTTGATCTTGCGAACCTCCTGCCTTGGCCTCTTGGATAGCTGGAATTACAGGCATGTACCTCCCATGCTGGGCTGAAAAAGTCATACTATCTCATCAATAGTTAAATACTCCTGAATTTCACACTTATTGAATATTATGAAGTATGAATCCTAGACAAAAGAAAAACTATAATTTAATCCTTTTGGAATGATCTGATGTTAATACCTTGTTCCTTCATTGTTTCACTAACTCTGAGTTAGGGTGAGCAGTTGCATAAATCAGGCAGGTGCTAATAAGGCCTCAAGAACACTTTTCACATGGATAAAAGCTTAACTTAACCCATTTTCTGGAGTTCAATTTTATATTCACATAAAAGAACTCGTGAGTCCAGGTTCAAGATATGAATAGTTTCTTAAAGACTTAAGGAAGAAATTCAGGTCTAAATACATTTTGGTTCACACCTCCTCCTTCCAAATCACATTATCAGAACATGACTCAGAATTATACCAGACAGAAATTCTTGAAAATCAGCTACACATTCTATTCTAATATATGGAGTGAATGAAAAAAATATTTGAGATGATGCAAGGTTGTAAAAAGTACTACAGAACAGAGTTTCAATTTTAACAGTGTGAAGTACTTAATGACATTGAACCATACACGTAAGAATGGTTGAGGTGGCAAAATTTATTTAGATACCTTTGGTCACAATTTAAAGTAGTTTAAGGGACCAGGAATGTTGCTAAGTGGCACAGTGCCTGCCAGGGAAGCATGAGGTCATAAATTCAATTCCCAGTACCAGAAAAAAAGTTTAAAATTTGCTTAAAGATGATTCTGCTTAAAATTTCTATGCATGCCTCTGCTTTCCATATGCAAATACTTGAAAAAGTTACAATACAGGATCGCATGACAACAAACCACTGCCATTCTGACTCTAAAGCCTGTGACAGTTGGGTTATAGAAAGTGTGCAAAAAGATCCACATAATAGTACTAAATTCCTTTGGGAGAGACATGAACAAGAGCAGAGAAAAGAGTTAATTCATTCTCTTCCCATTCACAGTGTGCTTTGAAGAGTTATTGATACTGATAAAATGATAAGTATTGATCATTTATGGATAAAGATTGGTATGGATCAAGAAAAATTGAGTTTGAAAATTAAGCTCTCGTGTGCTAGAGGTTGTGAGAAGACCAGTATTTAGAATGAGCTGTGAAAACAATCATTTGTCACAGGATACACGTTCAATTATCTTTTTAATACATGGATATAGAAGTGAATACTTCAGTAATTATTTTATTTTATGTTTCATTTTTATTTCAAAATGAAAAAAGAAAAAAATGATTACACAGAATTTCAAAACAAAATAATAGGATCTGAATCCTGGTTAATATATTGCATATTGTTATCTTCAAAGTAGTTGTTCAGATTACAAGATATAGGTATGAAAAGCTATCAAATAATTCAACAGTGAAAGCACAAGCTGTTCTTTTTGATGAACAAAGGTAAGTAATATAGTCATCTATCTTGTATGTGTGTGTATAATCTTTTTCCTTCTTTTTTCTTTTTTCCCCTATTAGAGTTCTTGCCTTTTGTCCAGTTTCTTTCCCTTTCACTTTGACAATATCTATTGAGCATTTTGGATCTTATTTACTCTTTCAGTTTCTTACACTAGACAGATAATACGATATTTACACATGCAAGTCTGATTTGTTTCACTTATGAGTATGGTCTCAAGTTGCCTCCATTTACCAACAAAAGTCTCGAGTTTATCTTTTTTCATAACTGAGTAATACTCTATTGTATAAAAATAACACATCTTTTTTTTATCCATTCCACAGTTGATGGCCATTTGGGTTGTTTCCAAGATTTAGCTATTACAAACTGTGCTGTTATAAACATGGGTGAACATATTTGCTGTGGTATGATGTTTTCAATTCTTCTAGGAAAATATCCAAGAAGGGCATTAGCTGGATTGAATAGGCCCTCCAGTCCTACTTTTTTGAGGAAACTCCACACTGATTTCCACAGTGGTTGTACCAGTCTACACTGCCACCAACAGCAGAGAAGGGCTCCTTGTTCACTATAGCCATGCCAACATTTGTTCTTGATGATAGTCACTCTTTCTGGAGTGAGATGGAATCTCAATGTTGTTTTAATATGCATTTCTCAAATGACCAGTGATATTGAACATTTCTTCATGTATTTATTTGCCATTTCTATTTTTTCATCTGAGAAGTACATGTTTATCTCAGATGTTCATTTTTTGATTGGGTCTTTGAATTTTGGTGTCCTGATTTTTTTCAATTCTTTTATTTTTTTTATTTTAGTGAAGAAAAAAACAGAAAAAAAAGACATATAAAACAAAAACAACAAGCAAAAGAGACAAACAAACGACTAGAATAAATACACTACAGTAACATTGCAGGTTTACAAAATTGGATGACAGAAACTTGACAATGCTTGCAACATTGCGCATCGTTATCTTCAAAATGGTTACTTACATCAACAGAGATAGACATGTAAAATTAATTCAATCATATGAGCATTAACTGTTCTTTCTCAACAATGAATAGATTCAACAGTGTGTTCATTCTAGTTATATTACATATACATATATACAGGTTTATGTCTTTTCCTCTTCCCTTTTCTCTTTCCACCTTTTCCCCTCCCAGTTACTCCTGCTCTTTGAGCTGTTCTTCACCCTTACGTAGTATCCATTATAGATTTTGGATCATACAATCTTTTCCGTTTCTTACACTAGGGAGACAATATGGTATTTACACATGTGGGTTTGATTTATCTCACTTACGAGTATGGTCTCAAGTCATGACCATTTACTTACAAAAGTCTCAATGCAATCTTTCTTAATAACTGAGTAGTACTCCATTGTATAAAAATACCACATCTTTTTTATCCATTCTTTGATTGATGGGCACTTGGGTTGTTTCCAAGATCTGGCTATTACAAATTGGGCTGCTATAAACATAGGTGCACAGGTATCACTGTGGTATGATGTTTTCAGTTCTTCTGGGAAAATGCCCAGAAGTGGGATAGCTGGGTTGAATGGGATCTCTAATCCTAGCTTCTTGAGGAATCTCCACACTGACTTCTACAGTGGCTGCACCAGTCTAGACTCCCACCAACAGTGGAGAAGAGTTCCTTTTTCCCCACAGCCCCTCCAGCATTGGTTGTTGGTTGATTTTTTAATCTTGGCCATTCTTTCTGGAGTGAGATGGAATCTCAGCGTTGTTTTAATTTGCATTTCCCAAATGACCATTGATGTTGAACATTTTTCCATATATTTATTTGCCATTTGTATTTCTTTCTCTGAGAAGTGTGTATTCATCTCAGATGCCCATTTTTGGATTGGGTCCTTGAATTTTAGGGGCCTGATTTCTTTTAATTCTTTATATCTTTTAGATAGAAGTCCTTTGTCTGATGGACAATTGGCTAAGATATTTTCCCAGTTCGTGGGTTTTCTTTTCACTCTGTTGGAGATTTCCTTTGACATGCAAAAACTTTTTAGTAGGATGAGATCCCACGTGTTGATTCTGGGAAGTGTTTCCTGTGCTATCTGATTTTTGTTCATGAACTCTCTGCCTACTCCTATGTCATCGAGATTTTTACCTACTCTGTCTTCTAGTAAGTTTAGTGTCTCTGTTTTAATATTCAGATCTTTGATCCATTTTGACTTTATTTTAGTGCATGGTGATAGGCATGGATCTAGTTTTAGTTTATGGCATATAGAGAGCCAGTTTCTCCAGCACCATTTGTTAAAGAGGTTATCTTTCTTCCAATGTACATGTTTGGCCCTTTGTCAAAGATGAAGTGTCTGAGTGTGTTTGTAGTTGTGGCTGTATCTTCTAATCTATTCCATTGATCTTCAGGTCTGTTTTGATTCCAGTACCATGCTGATTTTATCACAGTAGCTTTGTAGTATAGTTTCAAGTCAGGGATTGTGATGCCTCCTGCCTTCCTTTTGTTGCCCAGAATTGCCTTTTTTATTCTAGGTCTTTTCTGGTTCCAAATGAATTTCAGGAATGCTTTCTCTAGCTCTGTGAGGTAGGCAGGTGGTGTTTTGATTGGGATTGCTTTGAATCTATATAATAATTTTGGGAGAATGGCCATTTTCACGATATTTGTTCTTCCTATCCATGAACATGGAATATCTTTCCATTTTCTGAAATCTTCTTTGATTTCCTTCTTTAGAGTAATGTAATTTTCACTGTATAGATCTTTTACTTCCTTTGTTAGATTGATTCCTAAGTATTTCATTTTTTTGGATGTTATAGTGAAGGGTGTGGCTTCCCTTATTTCTCAATTCTTTTATATGTCCTAGATATAAATCCTTTGTTTGAGGGACAGTTGGCTAAAATTTTTTCCCATTCTGTGAGTTTTCTTTTCACTCTGTTGGTGATTTCTTTTGATGTGCGACAACAGTTATTGATTCTTTGAAGTATTTCTCGTGCTCTTTGGGTTTTGTTCATGAAATCTCTGCTTACAGGGATGTCTTCAAGATATTTCTCTAGTTTTTCTTCTGGTATATTTAGTGTTTCTGTTTTAATATTTAGATCTCTGATTCATTTTGACATTAGTTTAGTGCATGATGATAGACATGTCTCTACTTTTAGTCTTCAGCGTATGGAAAGCCAATTTTTCCAGTACCATTTATTAAAAAGGCCATCTTTCTTCCAGTACACATAATTGGTCTATTTGTCAATCATAAGGTGACTGTGTGTCTATGTAGTTGTGTCTGCATCTTCTAATCTGTTCCACTGATTCTCAGGTCTGTTTTGTTTTTGTTTTGCTTTGCTTTGTTTTGTTTTTGCCAGTACCAAGTTAATTTTATCACAGTAGCTTTATATTAGTATTTCGAGTCTGGATGGTGATGCCTCTTGCCTTATCTTCCTTGCCCAGAATGGCCTTTTCTATTCTAGGTCTCTTCCAATTCCAAATGAATTTTAAGAATGCTTTCTCTAGATTTGTGAGGTATACTAATGGTATTTGGATCAGGATTGCTTTGAATCTGTATAGCAGTTTTGGGAGTATGCCCATTTTCACAATGTTGGTTCTTCCTATCCAAGATCAAGGGATATCTTTCCATTTTCTGATATCCTCCTCAATCTCCTTTTTCAAGTATTTTAATTTTCAATGTATAGAACATTTACATCCTTTGTTAAATTGATTTCTAGTATTTCTTTTCTTTTTTTTTTTTTTTTTTTTTTTTTTTTTTTTTTTTTTTTTTTTTTTTTTTTTTGGTTGCTATTGTGAATGATGTTGTTTCCATAATTTCTCTCTCAGTGAAACTGTTATTTGTGTACAAGAATGCATTGATTTTTGAGCATTGACTTTTTATCCAGCTACACTGCTAAATGTGCTTATTTACTCTAGTAGTCTTTTAGTGGAGTTTTTGGGGTGTTCTATGTAGAGTATCATGTCATCCGCAAATAATTATATTTTAACTTCTTCCATTCCTATCCTTATTCCTTTTATTTCTCTCTCTTGTCTAATTGCTCTGGATAATGTTTCCAGAACTATATTAAATAGGAGTGGTGATGGTGGACATCCTTGTCTTATTCCTGATAATAGTGTGAAAGCTTTCAGTATTTGTCTATTTAGTATTATGCTGGCTGTTGGTTTGTCATAGTTGACTTTTATCAGATTGAGGTAGAAACCATCTATTCTGATTTTCTGTAAGGTTTTTGTCATGAATAGTGTGGAACTTTATCAAAAGATTTTGTGCTTCTATTGAGATGATCATGTGATTTTTGTCTTTGGCTCTGTTGATGTGCAGTATTATGTTTTTTCATTTGTATGTGTTGAAACATTCCTGCATTCCTGGGATGAATCCCATTTGGTCATAGTGTATAATCTTCTTGATGATTTGCTACATTGTGTTTGTTGGTGTTTTGTTGAGAATTTTTGCATTGATGTTCATTAGGGAGATTGGTCTATAGTTCTTCTTTCTGGTTGGGTCTTTTTCTGATTTTGATATCAGAGTACTACTTGCCTCCAGGAATGAGTTAGGGAGAATTGCTTTCCTTTCAATTTCATTAAAAAATTTGAGGTGTATTGGCATTAAATTCTCTCTAAATTTCTTGTAGAATTCAGGCATGTATCCATCCGGACCAGGTCTTTACTTTGTTAGTAACTTTTTAATTACATTTTCAATTTCAGTAATTGACATTGGGTTATTCAAAACTTTTATATATTCTTAATTCAGCTTTGGTAATGCATATGCTTCTAGGATTCTGTCTGCTTCTTCTGTGTTTTCCATCCTATGCAAGTAACGATTTTCAAAGCAGGTATTGAAGATCTGAATTTCCACAGGATCTGTAGTGGTTTCACCCTTTTCATTCCTCATTGCATGAATTTCAGTTTTTTCTTTCCTTATTTTTTTTGATATGGTTGTCTAGGACTTTATCAATTTTATTTATTCTTTTAAAAACAACAAACTCTTTGATTCATTAGTTCTTTGTATCATTTTCTTAATCTCAATTGCATAAATTCTGTTCTGATCTTTATAATTTCTTCCCTTCTATGGACTTTAGTCTTGACTTGCTCTTCTTTTTCTAGAAGCTTGACCTGTAGCATTAAGTTTTTTCATTTGTGCGCATTCTGTTTTCCTGATATGAGAATTCACTGCTGTATATTTCCCTCTTAGAACTGATTTCATTACATCCCACAATTTCCAGTATGTTGTATTTGCATTTTAATTGTAGGCATTGTTTAATTTTGCTTTAATTTCATCTGTGACCCATTGGTTGCTCAGGGGGTATTATTTAATTTCTATGTGTTTATGTAGTTTTTGCAGTTTCTTTTGCCATTACTTTTCAATTTCAGTGCACTATTTTCAGGCATTTACTTAAGCATGTTCTATGGGCTAGTGTATGGTCCATTTTAGATAAAATCCCATATGCAGCTGAGAAGAATGTTTGTTCTGATGTTGGGCAGAATACTCTGTAAATCTCTATTAAATCCATTGTTCACTTGTTGGATTCAGTTTTGTTATTTGTGTGATGACTTTTTATCTAATTGATCTATCTCTTTGTGACAATGTGATATTAAGGTCCCACATTACAATTCTGTTATTGTATATTTGATTTTTCATGTCTATTATTATTTATTTTATAGTTGGGTGCTCCTGTATTTGGTGCATACATATTTATGATTGTTATATCTTCTTCTTGAACTTTTCTCCTAAAAAGTATGTACTGACCTTCTTTATCTCTATCGATCAGTTTTGGTTTGAAGTTTGATTGCCTGCAGACAGAATAAGTACCTTCACTTTTTTCTAGGTTCCTGTTTCATGTAACATTGTTTTCCATCCCTTGATTTTCAGTCTATGAGTTTCTTTTTGAGTTAAATGTGTTTCTTGTATACAGCATACTGTTGGGTCTTGTTTTCTCATCTCTTAGGCCAATCTGTTTCTTTTGATTAGTGGTTTGAAGTCATTTGCATTGATGGTTATAAATTATATGTATTGGTTTATCTTTGTTTTTCTTTTGTTGATTCCCTGCTTTTTCCCTCTGTTTAATCACTTGCCCTGACTGATGGTTTCTTTCTGCCATTATTCTTGGAATTGTGTTCATTTTTATGTCTATTTAGAATATCTTTCACTACTCTTTCTAGGGTTGGTTTGAAGAACATGAATTTATTCAGCTGTTCTTTGTCATGGAAGTATCTTATACTTCTGCATCAATTTTAAAACATAGGATACATCAATCTAGATTGTCAGTTGTCTTCCTTTGGGACTTGAAATACTTCACTCCAAGCTCATCTTGACTTTAGGGTTTGTGTTGAGAAGTATGATTCTGATAGGCTTTCCTTGACATGTGATCTGTTTTTCTTTTCCCTAACAGCTTTTCATGTTCTTTTTATGTGTTAAATTTCTGGGATCATGAGTATTATCTATCTGGGTGTAGATTTATTTTGGTTATGGCTCTTTGGAGTTCTATATTCCTCTCTTATCTGTATATCAGATTCTGTTCCCATGTTTGGAAAATTTTCTGCTATTAATTCCACAAATAGTTTTTTTATGTCATTTGCATTGACTCCTATTTTTTTTTATTGATACCTATCATACTTATATTGCCTTTCTTTGCAGTATCTTGGAACTGTCGAATTGTATTTCATGGTCCCTTCTTATTGTTAGTAAATCTTTCCTTTCCTGATAGCTATCTGTGATCCTGTCTTCAAGGTCTGAAAGTCTATCTTTAGATTCATACAAGTGATTTTGCCAGCTTTCAATGGAATTTTTAATTTCTTTGATATCTCTTTGAGTCTGTTTTGTGCATGCAATTTTTCCCTATATTGTTCTTTCAAATTTCCATCATTTTCCTATGCTCCTGACTTCTCTAGCTTTGCAGAGCAATTCCTTCATTAAGGTTGTCAGATTATTTCTGATCTGATTTCCTCTATAGCCCCATAGATTTATTTCTTTACTTCACTTGCTATATTTTCAGCAATTTCAGGTATGTGTCTTCTAAAGTCTTCTATGTTGATGCCTCCTGCACCTTTTCCAGATGGGCTGGGGCTTTGAGATTGCTTTTCATTTTGTCATTTTCACCTCTTGGTTCATATTGCAGTCTTTTGAATCCCACTAGGCTCATCTGTCCATTGTGTGTGTCATAAGGTCCTCCTGTGTGGCCAATATTCACCCAGTAGGTGGTTCCCACAGTGTGTGGGAAGGGCCAGTCGTCTGAATTTCTCTTGCAGTGACATTTGAGTGAGTCCCAGATTCTTCCTGGGCTGACTTGCCTAGGAGTACTGATGTGAACCAATGCTTAGCTCATATTGTTACTGTAGCTTCAGACATTCCTGAGCTGCCAGACCCACCTGTCCATGGTGTGTGTCCCAGCCACGGACATAATCTTTCACTGGTGGTCTCACAAGCCCAGCTAGGTTCCTCCAGATTGGGGAAGGCCTCACTGGTGCTCCCATCAGTCCACTCAGCGTCCCCTGTGTGGAGGAAGGGCTCACCCATGCTCTCCCTGGCCCACCAATGTCCTTCAAGTGGAAGGAGGATAAAGGACTCAACCCCACCCTTGCCTGCCCTCCAAGGTTCTGCAAGTGGGGCAAGTTGTCACCAAGGCTCCTATCAACCCGCTGAGGTCCTCTGGGTTGGGGAGCACTCACCTGGGCTCTCATCTGCCTGTTGAGGTCCTCCAGATAGGGGGAGGGGTTGCTGAGTCTCTCACCAGCCCACCGAGTTACCATGGTCGGGGGGGATTTGCTGATGCTCCCACCAGCTGCTGCCCTCCTCCAAGTCAGTGCAAGAGGTCCATGAATAACTTTTGTAAAAATTCAAGCTGCATTATTCTGTAAATATGCTACTGCTTGTTTTATAGTTTTTCTAAATTTAAATGTTTACATGTCTATTCAAGAGTTAACATTTTCATTGTACTCTGTAGATGATGGGTGAAAGGCTAGCTCCATAAAATAAAATGTAATGGTCTAAGATGAATGTATTGAAAATTATCTACAATTGAAAGTTAGAAACTCTGGACTACATAACTAATATGATTTATTGGACAGGTTTTCTTTGTTTTTTGATATCAGTAAAACTGGGTGTATTAAAGGAAATTCCTTTGAAAATATATTCACAAATATGCCTATGTGGGAATAGATTTAGAGAAGTTTAATTGAAATTAAAGAAACAAACTTGAGCATATAAAGAATGTAAAAAGTGCATTGTGAATTCAAAAAATAGTACTTTTTGAACAAAAAATAATAGATACATTGCATATGTTCAGATCTTCATTAAATGCAATACCAGCAATCTAGTTTTTAACTATTATTTATTTTTTAATTATTTTATTTTAAAGAAGAAAAGAATAAAAACAATGATAAAAACTTCAAAATAGGAGTGTAGGAGACTAACAATTGTTAGTACGTTGTGCATGGTTATCTTCAAAGTAATTGTTCATATTACAAGATATAGGCATGAAAAATTGATCAAACAATATAGGCACAGGCTGGGGTATAACTCAGTGGCATGGTGCCTGCCTGGTAAATGTGACATCCTGCATTCAATTCCCAGTTCCCTCTCCTTCAAAAAATAGAAACAAACAATTTAGGCACAAACCTTTCTTTTCAATGAACCAATAGCAATTACTTACTACCTTAACTATTTTGTGAAGATGTATACATATATATTTTTCTTTTTTCTTTTTCCTTCCTTCTTTTCTCCTTTCCTCCATCCCAGTTTCTCTTTCCTTCTGAAGAGTTTCCATTTCACAGTACCTACTGCACATTTTGGATCTTATTTACTTTTATAGCTTCTTACACTAGGGAGACAATATTTTTTTATTTAATTGGGTGTTATTAAATACAAAAAAAATGGGACTGAATCTTTAAAGTTTGTTAAAAATGAATATGAATTATAAAAAATTCTTGGAAAAGAGTATTGATGAGGAGTGACTTACTCTAACAAACAAAAACCTTTACTATAAAACTACTATCTGAGATTAGTAGTCAAAAAACAATAAATTTATAAAACTGAACACAGTATGTGGGAATATTGCAAAAGTGGAAATTTAACTGATGGAAAAGATGGTGATTGGGAAAAAAGAATGTCTTATTTTACACAAATACAGGGGTTTGTGTGTTTGTAGGGAGCAGCCTCTAAATGTCTTGAGTCACTAATTACCGAACCCTCAGACAGGTTTTGTCACGGTGAGTGTATCCTCCTATTACAACAGTTGCCAGGCCCTGGTCAGTTTCTGTCTGAGATGCTGGCTCCCTGCTTTCATCCCTATACCAGATGAATGCTTCAGGAAGACCCTGAGATTTTTATATAACTCCTTCCAGCAGTCCTCTCATTGTGGTCTCCCTCGATGCACAGAAATACACTGCTGAGTCCCTCAGGTGTGAAGCTGCGATGACAAGCTGGAAGGATTTGCTGGCTCTCTGGAAATGCACAGAGTATCGGCCTTGTGTTGTATTTTGCTGGTTGTAAGGGTTCTGATGAATAAGGAAACCCATGTCCCCACTGCTGAGCTGCTTGTACCAGAGCAGACTGAAACGTGTGTCACTGGTGTCATAGGTGCAGGACAGGATCACAGCCTCTGTCTCCTGCACCAGCGCTGCTTGCTGGGCTTGAGTTACCTTCTAGGAAATACCGGATCTTTAAGGGGAAAAAACAACTAGAATCAGAGAGTTTAGGGATAAGTGGTGTCAGATAATGAAATTCTATTATTACACTTTATTCCCACAGTACCAGCAAGACACTTTCTGTACTTGAGTCCTCAGGTCACAGAGGAAACCTGCTCTCCCTGGAACTTCCTACCCAGCCACACTGGAGACATCACCAACTGCAGCAGCCTAGAGATCAGCATGTTTGCCTTCTCCA
>RJWM01012790.1:0-55499 GCA_004363535.1 Dasyprocta punctata | reverse complement strand
CCATACCATCAGGCACAATACAATCAAACAAAATAGTACAGGATAAAACCAATGAAAAACAAAACAATAGAATCAATACATAGTAAAACAACACTGATTACTATAATGCCTCATGTTATCTTCTAAGCAGTTGCTTATATTATCAGTCATAATACAATCAAACAAACCAAAATAGGATAAAATCACTCAAAACCAAACAATGAAAGCAATATATGGTTTCAAAACAAGGTGATCAGATATCAATAATGGCTACCATAATGTGTTTTGTTATCTTTGAAATAGCTGTCTATGCCATCAAATATAATAAAATTAGGCAAACTGAAATAGAATAAGACCAAACTAAACAGCTCAATGAAAACAATACAGGACTCAAATCCCTATGATAGATTAACAATGGCTACTGCCTGTCCTTTTTAGACACATCCACTTCCTTCATTTTTACAATATGTATTGTGTGTGTATTTTGAATCCTACTAACTCCTTTAGTTTTTTTGTACTAGGGAGATAACATGATGCTCACCCACATGGCCCTGGGCCATTTCATCAATGAACATGATCTTAAGTTGTATCCATTTACCTGCAAGAGACTTGAGGCTATTTTTCTTTATAGCTGAGTAGCTTTCTATTAGATAAAAATGCCATATCTTTCTTGTCCACTACATAGCTAATGGGCAAGTTACCCCCACTTCTTTCTGGTTCCCTGTCACATACAGCATTGTTCTCTCTCCTTTGACTTTCAGGCTGTGAACCCCATTTCGAGTTTAATGTGTTTCTTGTATAAAGCATATTAGTGGATCCTGTCTCCTGATCCACTCTGCCTGTGTTTCTTTCCATTGGTGGATTGAGGCCATCTACGTTAATGATTAAGGCCAACATGCACTGCTTCGTCTCTGCCATGCCACTTTCCTGCAGTTGGCTGACCACTTTTCCCCTCTACTCAATTGTCTGACCCGCTCAGCAATATCCCTCTGCCACTATTTCTGGAGCTGTGGTCTTTTTTTATCTCTCTCTAAAATGCCCTTCAGTGTTCTTTGTAGGGTTGGCTTGGTGGTCATAAATTCCTTCAATTGTTCTTTGTTGTGGAAGTATCTTGTTTCTCCATTAATTTTGAAAGACATTTTTGCAGAGTACATCAATCTGGGTTGGAAGTTGTTTTCTTTCAGGGCTTGAAATACTTCACTCCAAGCTCTTCTTGACCTGATGGTTTGTGTTGAGAAGTCTATCGTGATTCTGTTGGGTTTTCCTTTGTAGGTGATCTGTTTCTTTTGTCTAACAGCTTTTAATTCTGTTCTTGTGTTGAATTTCTGGGATCTGGATTATTATATATCTGGGTGTAGATTTATTTTGGTCGTGGTTAGCTGGAGTTCTATATGCTTCACTAATCTGAAAGTCACTTCCTTTTCCTATGCTTGGGAAGTTTTCAAAAATTATTTCTATAAATAGGCTTTTAATTTCATTTGTACTGACCCCTGCTTTTTCACTCACACCTTTTATTCTTAAGTTATGTTTCTTTGGGTTGTCTTGCAGTCATTGTATTGTTACTTCCAGGTTCCTTATCATTTTTAAGAGATCTTTCCTTTCACAATCACAAGCTGCAAACCTGTCTTCAAGGTTTGAAAGTCTATCTTTAGTTTCTTTCAAGTGGTTTTGCCAACTTTCATTGGAGTTTTTGATTTCCTGGTTATCTCTTTGAATCTGTTTCATGTATTCTAAATCTTTTTTGTATTGTTCATTCAAGGTTTCCCTCATTTTCTTATGCTCCATTGTTTCATCTATATCTCCTCTAGAGTTGCCTAGCAGTTCTTTTATTATGTTTTTCATTTCTTCTTTTAGTTGAGTTAGTATTTCTATTCTAATTTCTTTTATAGCCTCTTGAAGTTGTTTCTTTACTTCAGTTGCCATCACCTCAGAAACTTCAGTTTTGGGACTCCCAATCTCTTCTACATTTGCATCTCCTGGATTTGCTCTGTTTGAATTGGAGGCCAGAGACTGCCTTTTGCATCTTTGTCTTGACATATTCCTGGGTTCTTCTGGGCAAATGAGTACTGGGGACCCAGGTACTCTTTGCATCGGCTGCAATTTCTCTGAAGTGAGACTGGTTCTTCTAGCCAGTGCTGATTATGAATATCTGATGGCTGCCATTGGGGGCGCTGTTACAGTGCTATCCGCTGCCTTTCCCCAGCCCGCCTTGGCTCCCTGATGGCTGGTACAGTGCACGCAGGAGTGGGGCCACTACCCACAAACCTGGGCTGGTGGGCTGGTCACCCATGGACTCTCCATCACCACACCTGGAGCACGTGCAGAGCCGCCATCTCCAGACCAAGCTGGTCACCTGCAGGGACTCTCCAAGGTGGCCCCCAGAATGTGTGCAGCCTGAGCAACCTCCACAGGTGTGGGTCCAGCTAGGTGTTCTCAACCCAACTCCAAGATGTCTCCCAGTCAATCTCTTTCTCTCGTGGGAGGGTGAAGACCTCGGCACACTCACTGTCAGCCAGTTCAGTCCTCCACGTCTGCTACCCCTGTCCACTGCCACTCTCCTCCAGTGCTGCCTCGCTCAGCAGAGGCCTCCAGGGTTGCTGCCACTGCAGCACCTTGATCGTGTGTCCCCAGGTTCCAGCAGCTCCTCTCACATAGTGGGTCCACCTTCGGGCAGAGGCACCACCATCTACCACCTTCTTTGTTTAAGTATATCTTTTTACTCTTTCTGTGGGCTTCAATTCTTGCTTTAGATTCTTCCTGGGTCCAGAGGACCCACTTCCTTCCTTCTTGTCTTCTCTATGTTGCTATATTCCGGCATCTGGATGGTATCTCTCAGGGAGGCTGTTTAATCTGTGCTTACTGTTCCGCCATCTTGTTCCTCCCTTAAAACACTTCTTGAGATTGCACTCTCTTTTGGATACTTTTAATAACACAATACTGCAATTTCACTAACTAAAACAAAGTCAGAATCCCTTGGGCTGAGACTAGATTACTTTCAATGAATTTTGTGGTTAGAAATAAGTGTACACATTGCAAAAGAAACACTAGAAAATCACTGAGAGGGAAATGGCACATAAAAGTAATATCCAATAGCATATAGTATCTAATTATTGAGTTTATCTTAACAAGCAAAACATTATACCTTGTATAGGAATGTGGTGATTTGCCCTCTTTTGAGAAAGTGATCAGAGTGTGGTCAGGGCCATAGCAACTGCTCCTCAAGTATACAGCATGCAGGGGCATTTGTCTAGCAGGTTAGAAACACTCATGAAGACAGGACAGAAATTTACAGTTCTCAGTCATGGCCAGCAGGAAAAACAGCTTCTATTGTGTTGGCAAGTGAGTCAAAGTCTTGTAATAAATATTAGTTTATAGAGTTTAATATTAAGCTTTTATTTATTTAATCTTGATTTGTTCAGGGCTAAACATTTATCAGATTTTTTTTTCTTATACCAGGGATCGAACTCAGAACCTTGCGCCTGCCAAGCAGGCACTTAAGCCACTGAGCTAAATACCTGGCCCTAGAGTTAAACTTTCATTACTATTAAAAGCCCAGCAGAGAGTAATAATTGGTATTGGGAATAAACTTTTAAAATTCTGCAATTCACTTTTATTTTATTTTATTATGGCAGGAACACTGTACATGACATCTTCCCAATAAAACTTCACATGTACAATACAATGTTATTAGTTATAATGACAATATTTTACTCTGAAACTCACTTGCCATGCATAGTTGAGACTTCATGCTCATTGCGATGGTCTATGTTTCCTAATTAATATGCATGTATACGAAATAGAACAGTCTCCCCTGTCCATTTGCAAAGCCCCTTTTACTACAGAGGATAGCATCATTCCTAGTTGCATAGAACACAACTTGGATTTCTTTGGAGAAGTCATGGATTATTCCACTCAACAAAACAAGTTTAAGATGTGAAGGCAGAAATGGTCATCAATGGCATTAAACTATTTGCTTATCCAGCTTTAATGATTTGGTTCCAATTAAATTATCTGAAGATCTCAATTCTGAAATGACAATAATATGCTCCGAACAGTAATTACACTTTAATGTAACTATTTATGTTTATTTTCCTCAGCCTCTTCCAAAGTCATAAGGCGAGAAAAGAATATTGAACATCTATGTTGCAAAATAATAAGACATTAAGATATATTATCTCTCTCTTTTGGTATTTTTAGGGAATTGTTTTGCACAACCCTAAGGATGTCATTCTGAAAAAAAAATAATACTACTCCCTTCATGTTACCATTTTCTGCCTAAGGATGCTCAGCAGACTAAAGAACATACAGGCACACAGCTAGCAAGTTAAAGTGCTTGAGTCTAAACCCTGATCTCTCTTATTCCAAGACCTTTAGGGCAACTTTCCTGGAGAGAAAGGAGTATCCCAGGGAAATTTGTCTGTACAGATTGTACAGAGACAAATGCTATTGAAAGAGTGAAGGAAATGAATGCATTGAGAAGAATTGAGTTACAATGATGCTTCCAGAAAGTTCTCAGCCATCAATGAGGTGCTTTAGTACTGAAATGTCTCTTGAGAGTAATTTTTGAAGCAAGGGAGTAATTAAATAAAAAAGTTAAGAGTTAAAAGGAATCTTTGTAGCTTCTTGGTCACCCCTTAAAGAAACTGAGCTTCAGACTGAACGAAGCTGTGACCCGGAGAAATGAGGCTCTCCCCGTTTGGCTCTTTAAGCTCTCAGCAGTTTTGGTAGTTGGGAGAATGAATATTTTAGTCTTCCGACAGGGATCTGAAAACATCATCAAAACACATATGGCACTGTCCTCTCTCCGCAGTTCTTTGTTGGTGTTGTTTTCACTCGTTGCATTTGGTTTCTTCTCAGGAATATAGATTCTAGGCTTCTTATTTCCTTCTTTTCTCAAATGATTTACCTGGAATGTATCACATAGGATAGAGAAAGCTTCTGGAGTGACTTGCAGGGCAAAAAGAAGGAGGGACAGAGAGAAAAGTATTAAGTGGGGGTAAAGGAGAATAAAAAAAGGGGGGAGGGTGCTTTAATCTAACTAAGGAAACCATAATTTAGTCAGAAGATAGAGGGACCCATGAAATGCACACCTCAAACGTCCTCTCACTTGGAATTGTAATTAAAATTGGATCTTACAAATAACTTTCTGTCTATAAATTTTAAAGTGTAGCTGCAAACTAGAAAATCTGAGTAGAATCCAAACCAGAGGTCATGATGAGAAATGCAGAGTCATCACTCAGAA
The DNA here is from genome assembly GCA_004363535.1 of Dasyprocta punctata. Classification (NCBI taxonomy): domain Eukaryota; kingdom Metazoa; phylum Chordata; class Mammalia; order Rodentia; family Dasyproctidae; genus Dasyprocta; species Dasyprocta punctata. The sequence continues at coordinate 50,278 of RJWM01012790.1, read as the reverse complement.
AGATAGAAGCTATGGACTAAAGCAAAAAGAATGAAAAGAAGGATAACAAATGGTAAATAGAGTGTAGAGTTGGAAACAATTTGGACCTGAATCAATCTCAGGATATCCTGAAAGAGCAAAGATACTGGGAGAGGCCACTGCAGACAAGAATAGCTTTGTAGTCCCTGCCTCTGGTGCCAGGACTGGAGTTGATACTTAAAATCACGGCTTTTGGGAAGGGTCTTGTGGGCTCCTCACTACTGCCTGTTCTGCAGACTGGATCGGTTCTTTTTCTATGTTCCAAAGACAGCACTTTAAATGGGTGAGTGAGTGACAGCAAGAAACAAAAGTCACAAAGGGAAATATTTTTTTTTATTTGATGATAGCGGTTTCCATGGTTTTCAATGAGAAGCCATTAGTGAGTTGTTAGGGATTCTGCCTCTTTAGATGACACAGCATTGATGTCAATTTTATTGATAGAAATAAAAATCTGTACATAGTAGGCAAACAGAATTACTGTTTTTCTGTTTTGGGGGCAAGCACTTCCATTTTCCCCTGAAGCACATCTGTCATAGCCTTTCATAGCTAAGAAAAACAAAGACAACATAACAGGTACATTTATTAATAACACATGTAAATGTGGGTAGGAAGATTATCATAATGACGTGTCCTCCTACACCACAGCTACACTCTTCATTTGATATGGCTTTCCCATTAGTACATGAATTTGGATTTTCTTCTGCTATTGTATCATCTTTTTGAGAAATCTCATGTAAATCAATGTGAATATCTTTCTCAAATATGTATTAGTCCTGTAATGATACAAATAAAAATTGACTATTGTAGTAAGAGCAGTGCTATTTCAAATATTGTCCAAATAATCTGGGTTCATACTTAATAACTTACCACAAGAAAAATAAATTTAAGAGTAATTAGCTGCAGATAAGGATTAACTCATGGGACATCTAGCACATCATTAACTCAAAGCAAGTAATCACTTAGTGTTATTTGATGGTGACTACAGAATTTAATATGTAAGAGCAATCAAATTGTTCTTTTGATTCAAAACATGGTGTCAGGGATGTGAAAGAGAGTAGTTTGAATATGAAACATTTTCAGCAGCACCATTTGTGCCAATACTTAATATTGAGTTGATCAAATTAAATTACTAATATTCACAAATTTTCCACTTAAACCCACAAAACATTTCCACATTTCCAAGAAACATTATAGGCTATAGTGTCAATATTTAAATTGATATCATACTAGAGGTGGACAAAAAAGTAATGAATAAGGAATTAGCAAACAGCTAACGTCTTAAGAGTCAAGTGAGTGATCTTAACAAGTCCAGATTCCAAAAAAGAGAAGGGTAAGAGGAAAAAGTCAATCACTCAATCATGCAGAAATGTGGAACACAGCAAGAAGACAGCTAGAAGACAGAACTGGGGACAAAGTTGTGACCTGTACTGTGAGATAATGAAAGATCAGAAATGCAAGCACAGGCCAGGAAAGTCACATCAATAAAGATGATGACAAAGACGCAATCCTAGGTGTGAATCATCTCTGGGTAAAATTGAGAACAAATTTAAAAGTAGGATTCTCTCTGGGAGGTTTGTGATTTAAAAATAAATGCAAGTTCTATGTAACTATTTTGTGATATGAACGAGATAAATATTGTATTCATGAAATTATAAAGAGCTCTGAAGCATGGTGATGTTAGAATAAAAACTACTCATAAATGTAACAGCAATAAATTATTTAAAATGTAGGTATTTGAGTAGAATTTCTTGGATACTTTATCCAAATGTGTAACAAGATTCAATCAATAGATCCATTTATATTGTCTCTTAGATTGAGACATAATTTAACAAACATCTACTGACTCCATGTGTTAGACACTTGGTTAGGAAAGTTTTGTAAAGTAATAGCATAAGAATTTGAAATATCAAACCTTAGAACTATAGATGTGGCTTGCAATAACTTTGGAAAATGACTAGTGGACTGATTGCATATGGGAAACAGCCATAACATTTGTGTCTGGATATAATTGAAAAGAACTATAAGCTGGCAGATTAAAATTGATTCCGTGCCTCAATAAGGAGCAAAATATTCTAATAATTCAAAAACTGTAGTTACAAACAGCCTCATCTATGGGTTCCACTTCCATGGTTTCAACCTACTGCTGATTGAAATATTTTTTAAAAAATTATGTCTTTACTGAAGACGTGCAGTACTATTTTCTTTTGTCACTGCTCCCTAGACAATTAGCTTTACAACATTTTAGGTATCGTTTGTATTGTATTAGATATTGTAAGTAACCGAGGCATGACTTAAAGAATATGTGAAGATGTTCATAGGTTATATGTAAATATTGCACTGTTTTACATAGTGGATGAGAGCATCCACATCTTTTGACATCTGCAAGGATCCTGGACCAATCTCTTGTGGGTGCTGAGAATGATTTCTTAAGTCACATAAATCTCTAATATTAACAAACAAGTAATAAACAGTATTAGTCATTCAAGACAAAGAATTGTTACAGTATGATTTAAAGACCTGTGTCTTGGTCTAAGTCTAACATCAATTTGCTCAGAAAGGTACTGTTGATGGATAGAAATGAAAGAAAACTAGTGGCATCTTTCCAGAGCCCAAAATGAGTCACAGAAAAGTATTTTTCATATTTTAATAGCAGTTAACCCCACAAAGGTCCTGTGAAAGAACAGGACATAGAAAGGAAATGATTTGCCAAGGGAAATTATATCCATACCCACCCAAACTAGAACTGCAAGAATTTCCCCTGTACAGATTTTCACCACAAATCTCCTAGTTCAGGGCTCTAAGTCAAGTTACCATATGGTTTAAGCAACAGTTTGTTTCTCATAGTTCTGAAGGCTGAATAATCCAAGATCCAGCTACCAATGGCATCAGTTCTGGAGAAGACCCACTTCCCCACTTGCAGATGATTGACTTTTTTCTGTGTCCTGACCTAGAAGACAGTACAGCAAAACAAGCACATTCTCCTGTCTCTTCCAGGGAGGGTGCAAATCCCCTTCATGATGACTTCACATTCACAACCATGTGATACTCCTTAACACTGCATATCGAGAGGTAGAATTTCAATACATGAATGGGGGGGACCACAGACATTAATTCATACTAGTGAATGATTATTATCTCAGCAATGATGCAAAAGTCTTATTTACTTCTCAGAAAAGTATTTTTCTTCCCATAATTACTACCCATTTAGTGTTTCTATAATTTGTCTTCTGTCTCTGTTGATCTCTTTCAGTATTATTAACCCACCATATAGTTATAGAAAGATAAAATGGCCATTTTAGCTATATATATATATATATATATATATATATATATATATATATAATATTTATGTAGAGCCCTCAGTAGAGTAGCAGTAGATGGAGTGTTTTATTCTCTTTTCTGTCTATTTTCCAAGTATCTCAGTAAGATCAGTCCTTTGTTCTATGGTCATTCCTTTAGCTCCATCTATAAAGCCAAGGCTAAAGGAAGAGTTTGTAAAACATAACCCATAAACACACACATATATGTTCACACATACTCACTGCCTATTTCTGTCCTAAGAGGCTTACTGTTTATCAAGGAGTGTATCAGTCAGTGCTTACTAGAGAAACATATTTAGCACAAAGTATACAAATATTTAAGAATGTGCAAGACTGGCTTACAATGGCCATTCACAGAGTCATTTGTTTATAGTGCAAACGATCTGTCTGCACACTGAGAATCTGAAGAATTCAGTCAAGGCCTGGAGCTCCATGCAGTGTCCCGTACAAGTTCCTACCACAAGGCCAAACCGTCTGTACCACAGTGATGAAAGACCTGTGCTGAGGCTGAAGAGTGTGTGCTGGAAGACAGGTGACAACCACCGAGGATAGGGCCAAGGCTGGGGCACCTCTGAAGTAACAGAAGGGAGTCTTCTTCTTTCATTTCACTTTTATACCATTCTGGTGATAATCTTCCCTAGGGTGGGTCTTCCACACCCAGAACAAGGTTGAATCGATTCAGTTGGACATTTCTTACTCATGTTGAAACCATCACAGGTAGAATCTGATACTTGTGCTACCATTCTGAATTCATCCTCACAATTGAAGAAGAACTCACATTATTGAAGAGCACCAATGAAGGAACTGAAGCAGCACAGCATCTATACAATGATATAGGGAAACAAAAGGGGGAAAAGTAAGAGGAGGCTGGAGTAATAGCAAGGTGAAAATACTCACCAGAATAATATCACTATGATTAGAAGATGGTCATAAAAATTTTATTATCATGAATTTCCAACTACTCCAGATCCCTAAAAAACCTCAATGTAATGGATCCAGGCAAAAATTCAAACCTCAGAATGTACAGTGAGATAAAGAAAACCTGAACATGGGAATATCAAGATGTGAGTTGTAACATAGAACAGTTATAAAACTGACAGACCAAATGGGAACAACACACACACACACATGCACACACACACACACTCAATATGATAGAAATTATATGGGAGTTGGAGGGCAGAATCAACGATTAATTATAGAAGTAAAATTATCAAAACTTTAAAAAAATGGAATAAGATCATGGCAAAAACATAAGTTCTAAAATATTAACTACAAGTAAATAATTTCCAATAAATTTTGATTGCCAGTACAGCAAATTAAGGGACCTACATAAACAGAAAATTTGTAATATATACAGATACAATTCAAGAAAACTTTCAAGAAATTAATAGGCTTGATATAGATTTGAATTCAGCTTTTTAGGGCTAAAAGTATTTTAAAATAATGATATGACCAACACAATGTGTAGAGATTGACCTATATTTCTCTTTTTTGGTTGACTCTTTGTCTGGTTTTGGTATCATTATAATGCTTGCTTCCAAGGTGAATTGCCCTGAAGTTCTTGAAGAATTTGGCTGTGAATCCATCAGTTCCTGGGCTTTTCTTGGCTGATAGGTTATTTTATGACTCCATCAATTTTATTGTTTACTATTGTACTATTCAAGACTTTTAAAACTTTTTGGTTCAGTTTTGGAGATATATATATATATATATATATATATATATATATATATATATATATACTGAGTTCCAAATCTTTTAGCATGTAGATTCATGAAGTAGCTGCTAATAATTTTCTGGATTTTGATGTTGTCCATTGTGATTTCTATTGACATATTGTGGGTTTTTTGTTTTTAGTTTTGCTTTGCTTTTTGTAAGATTGACTAAATATTTCTCTACTTTGTTTATTCTTTCAAATAATCAGCTCTTTGATTTATTGATTCTATGTAATTTTTTAGTCTCCATTTCATTGATTTTGGCTCAAATCTTCATAATTTCTTTCCTTGTACAAGCTGTGGTTTCAAATTGTTTTTGCTTTTCTAAGGCAATGAAATGTAACATTAGTTGATTTATTTAGGCTCCCTTTTTCTCTGACATGGGCATTCACAGCTATGAACTTTGCTTGTGTGACTGCTTTCATGTGTCCCATAAATTCTGGTACATTGTACTAGTCTTATCATTTAATTATAGGATCTGTGTGATTCTTCCTTAATTTTTTCTGTGATGCATTTATTATTCAACAGTGTGCCGTTTAATTTCCATAATTTCTATGGTTTGTTTGCTATTGATTTCTAGTTTCATTGTGCTGTGATCTGATCATATGCATGGTAAAATTTCAGTTATTTTGTATTTACTTACGCATGCTTCATTAGCTAGTATGTGGTCCATTTTGAAACAAGTACCATGGGCAGCTGAAAAGAATGCTTATTCTGTTTTTGTTGGTTGAATCTCTCTGTGTGCATGAATGAAGTCTATTTTGAACACAAGTCTTATTGCTGGTATGTACTGGCCACAAAGACTCAGCTCTTCTTTCAAAAAATAGTGTGGTGCAGAGGAATAATCAACACCTAACACCCTTAATTATGTGACCTTGGGCAATTGTTTTAAACCATTTAAATTCCAGATTTACTGCTTGTGAAACTGACAAAGTTGTGAAGGGTAAATGGTCTTAGACAACTGATAAAGTCAAAGGACTCTACAGACATGGCAACACAAATTTGTAATCCTAGAATTCTGGGAGACTGAGAGGATCACAAGTCTGAGTTCAGCTAGGACAACTTAAAGGAGATGCTCTCTCACAACATTTTTAAAAAGTAACTAGGAAGGTTATTCAGTCTGAAATCTGTGAGGAAGGAAGGAAGGAAAGAAAGAAAGAAAGAAAGAAAGAAAGAAAGAAAGAAAGAGAGAGAGAGAGAAAGAAAGAAAGAAACAAAGAAACAAAGAAAGAAAGAAAGAAAGAAAGAAAGAAAGAAAGAAAGAAAGAAAGAAAGAGAAAGAAAGAAAGAAAGAAAGAAAGAAAGAAAGAAAGAAAGAAAGAGGAAAAAGAACAAATGAATCTGGAGACACTGTTTGAATTTTAGTTATACTTCTAGAATGTCATGCAAATTTTAATTCCTTAAGTGCTGCAAACTTAATTATGAAGAGAAATAATAAAAAACTGTTTCTTAGAATTGTTTTGAGGACCAGGAAGCAGTAGAGTACATTTAACAGAGTATCTGCAACATAGGTGATGGCTATCATTAGTCTAATACAGTTTCTGGAGAATGACAAATGTAAGTCTTCATAAATGAGAGTCATCAGAAGTAGTGTTTTGTTAAATGAAACTTGTTTAAGAAAAGATTGTTTTTTTTAAACAGAGAATGTGACAAGAAGAATCTGGACAAAGAGCACATTGAACAAGGGGTAGCCCAGGCAAGAAGTCTCAGGGATAGATTTACAATTTGATGCATTCAAAGCCAGGTGGCCAATGTGACAGGAGTAGAGAGATTGAAAGGAAGAATGAGCTAGATGGTGGAAAAGGGTGCTCTGGGTCACAGACAACCTCAGATCCAGGTTAAGGAGGGGCTTTACTGAATAACGGGGTTTGGACAAATGCACATGAATGAATCTAGTTGCTGCAGTAAAGTCTCAGTGTAGCAGTGCACATATGTATGAGGAGAGCTACATTAGGAGACTATTGCCCAAGAACAGGCAAGGAATGGTATTAACTGTGCTAAGGAGATGGTGAGGGAAAACTGGGTGGAGATGATTGTGTTGCTGATGTATTTTGAAATTAATATTAAAGAAATTTTGTGATAGTTTTTATTTCAGATGTGAAAGAGAAATGAGTGATTAAAAAGTGAAAGGCGTAGGCAATTCTAAAGTAGCAGTATGGGAGTGAAATTTATGAAGCGGAGATCAGGAGTTTTGGTTTCAATATCATGACATATCCCAAATCAAAAGGTTAGAGCAGTTCTAAATGTTAAATATGTGTCAATGGTTTTAATGTAATCATCATTCTGTGAAATGTCAATGATTTCAGTTAACTTTTTAAAAGAAATTCTCATTTGGAATTTTAGTCAATTTAGTTTCATTTCAGACTCATGAGTTAAAAGTCACAAAGCTATTGCTTAGCCTCTCAAAATACATTTAAACCAATTTTATGAACTACTCAGCAGTAATTACACAATTACATAAAAATCTATCTGTGCCTAGATTCATTGGCTTTTTTTAATACTAATTACAGTCCAGATGATACTTGAAAATCTGTTTTGTAATGACCGTCTTTACATTAGTTAGGAGACAATTTAAAACTTCTTAAATGTCAGATGATTGTATTAGTTTTCAGGTAATTAATATTCTACTAAGGATTTAAAAAGATAAATAGCATTATTCTTTTAGATGGCTTTGAAAAATATAGACCAATAAATTTTCTCTTGCATTTCATAATTAAGTAGGAAGATGTGTTGCAAATTTAGGAACCAGTTTCTAGGATAGCAAAAGTATTTTCAAAATTTTAAAAATAATGTAAGGATATTCTATTATTCTGTCTACAGTCTAGCAATCTGGCTCTCTTAATGTCTAGTTTTCTACCTAAAATGTAGGCCAGCTATTACATTTCTTCTAGAACATTTAATTTAACCAAAAGATAATGATTTTCTTCTACAGTAGAGAAACAAGTACTGATTTATTATAAAATACAGGCTTCAATCTCAGAATAGAATTTGGGTTCCAAAACTGACAATAATTACGTATATCATAGTGTACTAGTCATTTCGTCTTTGGGGTCTACTTTCCCTAGGTGAACAGTATTAATTTTACATTTATTCTGGGAATTTAGTAAGATAGTACATATGAAGAACTAAATGCCACACCAGAGATACAGGAAGTACTCAAAAAGTGCACTGAATTAGTATTTCTTGTTTGCTGTTATTCAATCATCATCATCATCATAATTAATTGTGAAGAATCTATTCTACCTGTAACATTTGTAGTGACCCAGTTTCATGCATGAATATCAAAGGATTAAGAATAAAACAATGTGTTAATGGGGAAAATTTTTCAGCTATTAGAATGAAAAACAAACCAGTGGGAGAAATGTAATCTTAAGACTTCACTGTGTAATAAAACATAACAAATTTTTCAAAAGAATTCTTTGATGTCTGAAATTAATAAAATCTGGGAGGTCTTTGTGTTCCCTTGGGGTTATATGGGAAGAACAGGTGAAAACTAGACTAGTCTTTTATATAAACTCAATGTTCATAGATATCTAACTTTCTTGGCTCTAAATAAATCATCTAAGACAGCATATGTATTCCATACTAAATGTCTTTATTTCTTTAATTTAATGGCAATTTTTTCATTTTAATTAATTATCATAAGACACATTTTTCAATAATAAGAGTAAAAAATGAACTTCAGAAAAATGTATATTTTTTATTCTCACTGAAAAGGATTGGTCCTTTCCTTGACTTTTTTGGAGGCCAGCAAACTGACTCTGAACAGTGATGCTTTGTTGATACTGGATTAATCATATTTAGAAACATTTGAAAGGAGAGGCTGAATTTAATTGTATTTCTCCTTTTAGGTTAATGGAACTGAAGATCATAATATGATTCAGCAATTTGATAAAGGAGATTAGTTGTCACAAGTGCATTTTTAAAAATAGGTAAACATAATATATCAATATTTATATACACATTCTATAAATATTCTTATTATTTTCCCAGGAGGATGTAATAGCTTTTTTGGATGCTAAGTTGTGCCTGAAGTGAATTTTTATGGCCTAGTTATAAACTCCTAAAAGACGGGTTTATAATGGAAACATGGTGAGACATTAATATCAGCACTGAAATTGGGACTGGTGAGTTCCATATTTGTTTGAAAATAGTAACAGCAGTTAGAGTTTCTCCCAGAGGTATATTTTCCTTAGCTACATGACTAACTATGGCTAATTACAACAGTGCTCTTTGTACCCATTCAAAGTTGATACTAAATCTTGTTTTCCATAATCGACATATTCTTATTTTAGAGTTTTTAAAAAAGAACTCTAACCAATAAAGTATCTGTAGAAATGATATTTTAAGGTTGAGTAAAATGTTTTCATTTGATAAATGTTGAAAGACAAAATATCATCTTCTTTAAAATACAAATTCTAGAGACAATTTACCCAAGGTATTTTAATAAATCATTTTAGAACAAGTATTACCTATTTTAATTGGAAAAATAAATGATATTAATAACAATAACTAATACATTACTATGACAATGTATAGTTTACAAAAAGAAATCTTTAGAAAGAAATTATTTAAGTGTGAGCAAAATCTTGAGAATTAAGTATTGTCTTTATTGTCACTATTTTTTGCAGAAGATGAAAAATCATTATGTTCATGATCATGCAGCTAGTAAATGGCAAGTGGAAGGGTTGGCTATTAGAAAATATTTGAGTTCAGATGTGATGGTACACGTGCCTGCATTGAGGCATCTGAGACAGAAGGATTGAAAATTAGAGGCCAGTTGTGGCTATCTAGTGTGTTCAAGGTCAGTGTAGTTAGCATGATGAGACCCTGTCTCAACAAACAAAGCCAACACACAACAAAACGAAGGGAAGCTAAGCTATTTGAGCACCCAACTCTGCTCTTCAGAGTTGCATTAACTTTTCCAAGATTTCAAGATACTGTGAAACTTTTCAATGACTAAATAAGTGAATCACAAAAAAATACTTCAATGTTAAAATGAACATGTATATTTGGAAAATCTGAACTTTTTTTTTTCTTTCTCGTCAGTCTGTGAGGCATTTAGTAACTTCGTATTTGAACTGGCATAGGCCAGCATCTCATTCATATGCAGATGAGTGCTAAATAAAGGTTCTAGACAAACGAAGTTGGATGCAATAGTCCAGGTCATTAATCTTTTCCAAATGAAGTGAAGCTTCTGAGTTTATAATGTAAACGGAGTAGACGACTAAGGGTAGGATCTGTCAGTTGCACTCTCCAATTTGCCGTGAGTAGTGCGGTGCAGAAAAGTACAGAGAAAAAATAGATCTGAAAAATATTTCAATATGAGTGAAATTGTGGCCCAAAAAGTCTATTTATTTATTACTAAACAGGGAGAAATTTCACCCCAACTTTTCTAAAGTGATTTTCTAGAAGTTATATTGACAAATGAATTGAAATTGAAATCTGAAAATCATGCTTGTTATATTTAGAAGAATAAGTACCAGTGAGAGACATTACTCAGAAGATTGAAACATAATTTTTAGCCAGTAATGATAATGAAAATACTGGCTCCTGAATTTGACTTTAATATAGACCATATAATATTTTATTCTTTTTTTAAAAAAAAAATCTAAGTCACTCGTTCTCATTTATTTTGTTTTAAGTATGATTCTTTCTTTTAAATGCCAGCTTTCTATACCAAGAACTGCATTTTATTAAAAATTCTTAACTACATAAAAATAAGTAACAATACTGGCATTCATCCCTTCAAAGTGAAAGCCCCAAAATGGAACCACTAAACTACAATTTCATGTTATTACTTGTACCAACCAGATGTGATGCCCACTTTACTCTTTGATCATGCCAAGCTTATTTCTCTTTGTAAAGTCATGACCACAGTTTGAAACAAGATCTTTGAGACTGTTGTTCTCATATTCACAGAACATGGCCAGTGCTTTGGCATTTATCACTCATTCTTTGTTTCTACCTGTATAGAAAGTCATTCAGAGCTAACAGGAAGGTCTAGGTAGTTGTAAGTCTAGTAAGTTTGTTCACTATTTTCCACGCTCATAGTTTTATCCAATTTCATTGGAGCAATAGCAGTTCTAACTTATATGTATTTTTTTCAAATTAAGCTCCTTTACCTTAAACAATTTCAGAACAGCTTTGAACATAATATTAGGACTAGCAATGCTCACCAAGATCTCACAAAATAATGTTTTCACATTCTATTTAGTCATATAACAAATATAAGGAGATAATCACAATTTCTTTCATTGCAAATAAAGGCCAAAAGGAGTGATGGTTTGAGACTTTTCAAATTCAAAGTGTCTATTTACAAAATTCCACATTTTTATGTTTAACTGGAAATCAGACAAATCAGTATGCTGTGATGTCTTCATATGTGTATCATCTAGTGAAAATTTGTGTATATCATACTTTATTCAGATTTTCTACACATGTGAACTAAGAAATGTGTTGTTTATCATGTTACAGTTGAACTATTCATACTACTTTCGAAATTTATTTTCTTTTTTTCCTCTGACAGCAGAGATAATTTTGCAGAGAATTGTTTTATTTATATATTATAAAATACAGTGAATTTATTTTTTGAAAAAATAATCCACTATAATTGTGTAAGTGATTTTTGTTGTAATGGCACTTTCTTATCTCAGAGTACATCTATCATATTCTTTCCTATGCTCTGTCAATTATGCTACATATATTCACTGATTGGCTTCTTAAGGGAAGTGAAGCCAGTCCCTCATTATGTGCTATCCATGATATTACAAGTGCTTGCACTCAGGATTGCTATGGTTTGTGTCTGGATGTCCCCCAAAGCCTCCTGTGGTCATAGTGGGTGGGCCTATCAGAGGCTGCTGAATTTAGAGTTTGTGATTGGTTCATTGTCTAGTGCTGGGATTGGAGCTGTGAGTGCTACACTCACCCTAGGGTGAGGAGACTGCATACAACACGGAGCGGGGAGAGGCCTGCTTCCTGCATTTTTGTGTTTGTTGCTTTTGTTATCTTCTGCCACCATGAAAGGTTGCCCCTCTGTCACACCTCTGTGCCTTGCAGCCAGCTGATTATGGACTGAAACCTCCACAAACTGTGAGCTAAATAAGCCTTTCCTCCCTTAATTTTAGGCACTGGTTATTTTGTCTCAGCAATGACAGAAAAATAACTAAAATAAAGATACAGCCTTATTTCCTGATGCCAGGTTCACCTAACTCCTATTGAATGCCTCTCAATAATCATTTTGTGGTGGACCATTTCCTATATATTTTTATCACGTTTATTTTTTAATTCACTGCCTGTAGCACATCTGTGTGATAACTCTAACTGCTTCTTCTTGAAACTTCAGACAAAACAATGCTGATGATATTAAAACAGCAATCAATTAACATGTCCGGTGCAAAGCCCAGGTATTTAGACCCCAAATGTAACCCATTTCTCAACATAATCCATGATTGTTTACTTTTACTTTAAGATGGTGTTTTTTGAAAAAAACTAATTATATTGATGTAAATTGTCATCAATCTATAGTTACTTAATACAGTAAAAATAACTAACATTTGTTTTGTAGTTGCTTTGTACCATATATTATATCTCCCTTTGCATTTTATATTCCATATTTTAATTAAAAGAAATGGCTACTATATACCCTATCATCAAATTTTACGTGTGTGTGTGTATAAATATATATATATATATGTAAACTATACTCATTGAATATAATATCTTCTATATATTATATATACATATTAAGGAGAACCTTTACCCCGAAGCATCATAATCTGAGCTTTTTAATAAAGAGATTCACACATCTACAGAGTCCTGCAAATCCCGTGTATTATAGGAAACTATTTGATAATACAATAAGGAAAAGGTGAACTTGGCTTCAGCAAACCCAAATTTACCTATATTTGTAACTCTCAATTTATTTAAACAAGTGAGTGTATAATATATTCAGTTTCCATCCAAACTAAATAAAGAAGTTTTTTCTCTTTATTTTGTAATCAAAGGATGTACAACCTCAAATATCCTAGTAATATACCTAAGCAGACCATCCTGTTTATCCAAACTTTAAGGGGAAAATTTTTTCCTGAATTTTATTTCTAATTATTTACCAGCATTTGTAACAAGATAAATATATGCTGCACTTGAAAATGTAGAGAAATTACCAGACACCACTTAGTATTCTTCCCAGTTTTCACATACTGATATAAAATTTCAACAAAATACAATTCCTGATCATTATTTAGAAAGTTCTCTAAGTTGGGTGAATGATCCTTAATCACTATTACCTGATACTCATCAAATCTTTCTGTTGAAATTCAAGAATAATTTTCTCAGCTGAGATAAACTATAAAATGACTCAGTATATCTAAAATACTTATGAAGGAGTGATGCCTCATAATTCAACCACTGTTGCTAATCAAAAGTTTTATAACTTCAGTCACTGAATGAAGAAAACTTCACCTTTTGTTGTTCCTTCAAATGTTTTATGCAAATATTTAAAGTTTCCGGTTTTTTCACAGTTTTTGTTTTGTGCTAATTCCGTATCTGCATATAACAATCTAAAAATAAACTGAAACTTAAATGTTCAGATCTAATCTTCTTTAACCATAATACTTCAGAGAATACTGGATTTCAGAAAACACCTAATTGTTACCCAAACCTAGAGGGACACAGAGAAATCAAGTGTCTTTCTCAAAGTTACACAGTAATTTATTAGGAAAAACAAAATACAATTTTTCTGTAATCTTATTTTTTCATTAGATATGCACATCCTTATAATCAGTAATGAGCATGATAAGTGTCAGAATGTAATATTACTAGATTACTTACACCAAGGAAAAGATTGTCCAGTGAGTGACATCTGGTGAACAGAGTACAGTCTTCTCCATTGGAGAAATGGATTTGAAGCTGTAAGTATTTTCAGCATGCCACCAGATTAAGGAAATGTTGAACAAACATAGCTGGAGTTGTAGAAATAAACTAATTGAACATTTAAGGAAGGATTTGAAGGGGAGGATTTTGTTAAAAATTCATGTACAGGACTGAGGATGTAGCTCAGTAGTAGAGTGCTTGCCCAGTATGCACAACATCCTGAGTTCAATCCCCAGTACCACAAAAAAAAAAAAAAAAAAAAAAAAAAAAAAAAAAAAAAAAAAAAAAAAAAAAAAAAAAAAAAAAAAAAAGAAAAGAAAAGAAAAAAGAAAAAGAAAAAGACAATTCCTGTATAAAGAAATACTGAAGGTATAAATTTTATATACAGGACATATTTTACAAAGTTAGGAAGCAATGAGTAAGAGTTGAATGGGTCACTCTTACCTTACAAAATTTTTGAATTTACCAGATTCTATAAAACATGGTTGAAAAGAAATTTTATTCACTTAAATGTAATAAAATCAAAGCAAAAACCTATTTTAAAATACATGACATAATCATTGATCTGATGCATAAAACCAGGCATCTGGTGAATTTTAATATTCACTAGAAAACAAAGATATTAAAGAAAAGGATTAAGTATATACTTATGTATAACCATTTTGGGTAGTGTATATTATATATTCATTATTTCATATGCTTATTTAACCTGTGTATTTACAAAAATCTTTTAACTTTTAAATATTTTCTCTACTGAGATTACATGGTAACATTTTTTAAACATAGATCACATCAAAAAAATCTCAAAATGACTAGCTACTTTTTCATAGTATTTAAATTTTATATAGTTATCAAAAATTATGTGTGCAAGAGACAGAATTTTAATAGATAAGTTACACAGGGAATAATGTCAAATGACTCAGCTTGTGAGAAATGTTAAGTGCCCTCTGCACATCCTGAAGCCTGGAGAATGTCATTTCACACCCCTCCTAACCTGTTTTGAAATCAGTCAAGCAATGTGTGGAGCTTTTATCCTCATTTACACAGAGACCTACAATAAAAAGTTCTGATACCATCATGCTGTACAGATACTTAAGACTTCTTTTTCTTACAGCATACTTTCTCTTGGTAATAACAGTAGAACCTAAATATTGTAAGAGACTGTCAGATAATACGGAAGAAAACAACTTTAAATACACATATAAGGAAACTAAATTAAAGTAACTTAATGACATATCCTACATACTTTTTATTGCTGAAAGAGGAGAAGCCAAGCATTTGTGCCTAAATGGTTGTGAAGGACTTTTTCTCGGCTCTACTTTTCCACACCTTGTTCACAACAATTTGTAAGTCATATGGTATTGCAATGCCTTTCCTAGCAGTATAGGATCCTTTTCATATCTACCTTATTTTTAGTTGTTGAAATAAGTTATTAATTCCCCCTCAAGCCCGTTCTGTTCTGCTTTCAGAGGTCAAACTTTGCATAGCCCCTCAGATTCTGTGTGTTGATTTATCTCAGAATTGTGCTTTCCTAGTCTCTTACGATGAGCTCTTCTCTCTGAGCTCTAAGGAATTTGGAAAGTATGCACACATTCCCCTAATTTCTCTACTTCACCTACATATCTATATCTATATTTATATCTATACCTAATCTCTATCTATATTTACTCATATATATTAATATATTTTACTAGAAACTATTTACTTTCATTTCTTGAAGTGTATCTGAAAGATAATAAACCTGTAAACCTAAAGGATTGATGGTCTGTTAAAAACTATATTAATGTTGAATATAAATAATAGGGTTTTAAAATATTGATGGAAAGGGTTAACATAGGTTTAACCTTGAACTTTTAAGACTAAATCTCTCCCACCGAGAAATATATTCTACTTTAATTTTCTTAAGTTATATCCTCCTACTTAATACCCTTTCTTATTTCTTTTCTTTGTTGTCAAAATACTGAAGATATTATATTTATATATGCATTATTTTCATGACTAAATTCTGATTCAACCTTGTCTATACATCAGTCACTCTTGGTGTGGACACCAATATCATCCATCTAACCTTCTTCCCTTAGACCTCTTCTATGTATGTTGCATGAGTTCTCATCAAGATCCTTGTACTTGGATGTTTTTTACAAGACTGTTTTTCAGCTGGATTCCATGGTACCTCACCAGTCCTGCTCTATCCTCCTTCTGGCTTACTGCTGTTTGGCTGGAAAGTCTTCACCCTCATCATTGTTCCCCTTTCACTTTTAGCTTTATTCACATCATTTGAAAACTTCCAGGTTGTATATAATATTCAGACCTCTCCTCCTAGATCTAATTCTCACCCTGACATCTCTCCTCTTGAATATTTTCAAAACAATTTAAAACCCGGGCATCAAAACTGAATTGACATTCTTCCTGCTCACACTTGGTAATGTTCAGTTTCCCACTCCCTTTGACATGCCAATGTTGTCCATCTCCTTTTGCAAGTATGAGTCCAATAAAGCACCTTCACCAGCATCTTTTCACTGTATGGGTCTTCCTGCACCTGTCCTTGTACCAAGCATTTGAAGCACTCACTGTTTTTCATCCACGTGGCCAAATGACAGAGACACTATTATTGTCCCCACTTTGCACTCTCTATACTCGATCGATTGGTATATCATTTTAGTCTTACTCTAGCTCCTTCTCTTCGTTTCATTTTTGCCACCTCTATCCTAGTTTTGGCTGCTGTCACCTGACACTTACATTGCTCAAATAACTTCACAGTTCTCCTCATTGACTTTTGCTCCTCTTCAGCCTGTAGCTAGTGTGACATTTTGCTAACAGATCTCTGATCAGTTTGTTTAGACAAACTTCTTCAAATCTCCTTAATAACATACCATGACTCCTATGTGTTTGGTCACGCATCTCCCTCTCCAGCCACGATGAACACTCGTCTAAAAAACTGCATCCACGACGAACGTCCTTGCTGCTTTTCACCTCGGGACGTCTCCTGAGTCGTTTTCCCATCCATTTTCACTGCATATCTCCAGCTCTTTTCTCAGATTTCTGTTCAAATGTATCCTTAGCAAGGAAACCTGATCTGACTTCTTTTTAAAAGTTAATGTCCCTGTTACATATAGTCTACACATCTTCAAGCTAAAATGTGAAATCAAACGTAATTTTTCTCACAATATCTATCCCTCCAGTATATTGTTTTCCATTCAACAAAAGTTTGCCATTTACTTATTTTTTTTTTTACCACCAAAAGTTAGTATGGTGTCTGTTTTACAGGAATAGTCCATTGAAAATGTTTGAATAAGTGAATGTTCTTAGTCATTCTCTATTCTTAAGTCTTTCTCTTAAGTCTTTCTCTATTATGTATGTACACATGACCTGCACACATAAACACCTGCCTTACACATCGCCCTCTCCCACATACATGGAAACAGCATTGTAATAATAAAACACACTTATACAGGTTGATTGCTTGAAATATTAATAACTCCTGAGGATTTTACTGAATAATTTCATTGCATAAATGACCACGTATTGTTTCATTGTATGTGTGGGGCACGTTGTATTAAGCTAATGCCTTCTTATTTCGCTGCTGGAGATTTTGACTTAGCTTCATGAACTGAATGAATTTGGATTTATCATTTTTTCCAGATAAAAGCCAGAGGTAGTGAAGAAGGGTGAGGTAGCAACATATTTCATTTCAAGAGAAGATATCATTTGCCAGACAATGTACTAAGATCTAGGTGCATATTATACTATTTATTTTGCATTCACCATATTAAAATGACTATTAAAATTCCTGTTATGCAGAAAGCCAAGCTAAGATTCATAGTTTCTGAGATTATAGGGCAAGCAAATAACTGAATGAAAATTTGAACCCAGAACTCTGTGATTACAGTAAAATTTGTTAAATAATAAATTCAAGTATCTTGATGTTTATTGCAACTACCCTCCCGAAATTTTGTAGTAATCTGTAAATCTGAACTTCCATATAGGAACCATCACTGCTTGTCATTATTACTATTATATATATTTTGCCACTTGAAGATGTTGAGATTTAATTTTAATACATTTATTTGTGTGAATGCAAGTAAAATTTAAAACATTTTTATGTTTGTAGTGAGTTATGTGGTTTTATAGCTCATAATTTTTATTGGTGCAATTTCCTTAATAAAATTTATTCATCTAAATTCTTTCTAAATTAAGGACATAAACTGTGTACTTCTTGTAGGTATTTATAAAAATTTTCTAATCCCTTTTAATTTTATTTATGAAGTATGTATGTACACTTCCGCTGTCTTTTAATGCTATAATCATTTTAACCCCTTTGTATATCCAAGTGTATTCAGTCATAACTTTTCCCATATTTGAGATTTGTCTTTTGAAAACATTTTAACAATGGATAAATGTTAAATAATTCTTGAAAGAGATGTGCTTAGAAATATAAATTATAAATATGGCTGGTTATATAAGTGAATGTAGATGAAATCTATTTTAAATGCATCTTGCTGAATAAAAATATCTTAGAGATAGGAATAGCTAAAGATTTTAGAAATAGAATGAATGTATACATGAGATGAATTTGGAGCAAGATGAATAGAAAATTATATAGCACCAGACTTCATAAAAATATACAACTATATTATAAATTTTAAAATGGGTTTCTCTGGAAGAAGATTATACAAGGAAGTATTATTTCAATTAAAAAGTCTAAAAATTAATGGAAGAATATTGAAGACATCTGAACATGTTCAGAGGGCTTTTTTAATTGTGGTATTGTGATGGGCATATTGATTATTTTTAGTTTACTTTATAGCTCTTAATATGCAGTGATCATTGAGTAACAACAAGAAAAACATCAAATTTGAAACACTAAAATATCAGTTTAAAAATCAATGGACTAAAAGAAAAAATTACAAAACAAGATAATAATGGCAACTTTTCCCTGAATTTGGAAGGTTGTAGTTGTATATTTCAGTTGTATTTTGCCCTCTCTTCAATACAATAAATTGTTCAAACATCTCTGTTTCGACCAAAATCAGTTAATATTAATACTGTAATCTGTTTCACCCTGTGAAAATGGTTACTTTGTCATAGAATCTTTTAATTTCCTTCTTCATTACCAATCTTATACCAATCACATGATAGCACATTGATATAGAATCTTTCCTTATTAAATTGAGATGTTTATTTAATCTCCATATCTACCACACCCCCTGAAAGACACTTGAGTTCCTCTTGATAATCGACCTGGCAGTACATACTTCTTCTGGGCTGAGAGTTAGGGCTTATTACTAACAAACGCAATATTATGCCTATTTTAGTCACTCTGCTATGTCTTCAGAGATGAAAAATACAACTAAGTTACTGTTTACCAAATTGAAAGAGGGATAAATCGATTTCATCAAGAACTATCATGTATTTTCTTCACAACTTTGCTTGATATACCCTATTCTGTCTTCTTAGATGGTGTGTTACAGACCTTAAATGAGCAGTGACTGCATCCCCCACACCTGATTTTTCTGATTTATGAAGGCGAGAGGAGGGTGGCCTCTATTTTTATGCTGCTCTGCTGCTTGTCCCCACTTCTGGGGCTTTGGGACAGGATCGTGTCTTCTTTCAAGTGGAGTGCCTCATTCCACCAGCTCTGCAGCTCCTTGCTGCCTGTGGTTTTTGACCTCCCTTCATTACTGATAATCGCTAAAGATCACTGAAGCACCTGCTGTGTGCCATGTGTTTTCATTCTTCACAATTTGAATTCTTCACTCTGTCTTTAGCCACAGATCTTGCCATATGATTTTGTACTACAATGCATTAAAAAATAAATAAATCCCTTGTTAGCTTCTATTGGAGTCATGAGATTTACCTTGGTCTATTAAAAGATAGCAGATATTCACTAAGTTGAGGTTTTGATTTATCTGGCCTCTTCTGCTTTCATCACTCACAATAAGAATATGTCTGGGTAATGTCTTCTCTCTCATTCAGGTGTCTAAAATGCACACACATAGAACAGACCTAAATTCTGAAGCAAACACCCCCAGAACAATAATTTGGACCAAAGTGACTTAGATGAGCTTATCCTAGATCAATGTAGTACAGCCAAACCACAGAACTCCGAGCAAGAGACACAATGTTTGTTATTGTAAACCAGTGAGTTATTTGACATTGGTTGTTACTCAGCAAAACTGACTCATAGATGTCATGAATACATTCCATTTCACAAATAATTTCAGGACAAATTCCATACCCATGTGGGAAACTTTTTGACTCCTTAATATCTTAGCTCATGGAACTCTGATATAGAATAACTACCACTTCCATTCTGTTCAGTCATTCCCTGTCACATTCTTTATATACAATACATCATTACCTTCTCTCTCTGACTTCTTTCTATAATTTTAATGGTCTCTATTAGTCCTCTTCTATTCTTTTTAAAATCCTGTAGACCTCAAATAATTAACCTCTGCGTTTTGTTCTGCAACCTTAACCATTTTGTTGTGCTAAACTTTCTGCTGAATACGTAACACTCATAATTAATCAGTTGGACATGTACCCAATCAATGTTCCTCATTCATTTTCCATGTCTTCCCTGAAAACATCCGATGTAGGTCATATGTATGTTTATTGTTCAAGGTTCTACATAGCTTAATAGGAGAAAATTTAGAAGCTTATAGAGATTTATATTACTCTGAATTTTCCAGGGTGTTTAGCTTTAGATAGCCCAAACAGACTCAGCCTACTTTGCCCTAAGAACTATTTTTTTTCCACAGAAGCAAGCACCAACATTAAAATTTCTTTCTGGTTTCCTACGTTCATCCATCTTTCAAGAAGCCACCTTGAAACGGCCACAGGTTGTGAAGCTTTGATTCAGGATAGAAAAAATCATAGATCCATGACTTTTATCTGATATCTCCCTCTCTTTATCTCAGCATCAGGCAGTGTTTCCCTTTATCTTCCTAACATGTAACATTTATGAATTTACTTTCTTTTTCAGTATACTGGGGAGTTCACCCAAAATGTTAGGGAAGTTAGCCAGAAATCCTGAGCTGACTTGCTTTCAGAAAAATTCTTTGATCCTTGTTCTTTCTGTTGGGTATATTGGGGATAATTCTTTGGCCACATTTGAAAACTATTGTGTCATCTGGCATCTGATTTGGGTCAGTCACTGTTAGGAACATGGGTGAAGGGATGAGAAGGAAATTAGATATTTCTCCTTCCCTCTTGCTGGGTAGCATATCTGATGTTGGCTATATTTTTTTCAGATCCAACTTCCCTTTAAGGAATCAAGTAAGATTCTCCCTTAGGTTGAATGACTACCTTGTGCTCTGTTAACTGCAACTCCTTCTTTTGCTTCTGAAGCCAGTAGCAGCAGTGACTGTGGCTAATCTTGTTTGCTTCATCAGTCCCAGTTCAGATTCTCATCTCATCCATTAAGAAAACAAGATGCTTCCTGCCTCAATTCCTTTGTCCTTCCTGGTACTTTTGGTTTAGAGTGACCTTTTATTTACCTTTAATGCAAAAAAAAAATTAGTTATTTTAGGATTCATCCTTCTACAAAACTGTACATCATTTCCATTACTCTCTCACACATGGAATCCTTTCATTTCATCTCACCCAATCTATATAACTTACAGGAATATTGTCTGACCTACATGTTGACTTTATTCCATCTTGGCTAGTGCTCCATAGTATCTGAAAACTTGTCGATCTTGACTTTTTATCCACAACACCTCAATTAGCCTAAGGATGAATAAAAGTACAAATATTTTAATAGCATCTGATGATCCCCTTTAAGAAACCTCTCTCATTTAATTCTCACTGCAAGTTGATGTCACAGGTGCTATCAGTGTCCAAATTTAACAGTTGAGGGACTTGACATTTACAAAGATTAAGTAGTTTGTCGTGAGTTATTTCAGAAGTAATAAAATTGAGTGACTTGTGAAACAGTTAATAAATGGTAGAATTTATATTTAAAAAGCAAGATTTTGTGATTGCTTAGTTTATACTTTCCTCTGAAATTTGTTTCAAAAAATATTATCTGAAAATATTGGCAAGTTACAGTAGGATACTTTCCCCCCTTATTTTATTTGCATATATGATGTCTTAACTACACATACATAGAATAATAAATAAGGTTTGTAGCTTTGAGAAATTGGAGGGAGAGTAGATTTTAAATGCATAAATTAAGAATCCAGGCTTACACACATTAGATGTGAGATCTAAATGGTGACATTCAGCAACATACTGGTGTTCAGATGTGAGTCATGGGGTGACCAAGTTCTGTCTGGTGCTTTCAACCTCAGAGGTGTGCCAGATTACCCAGAGATTATCCCAGGAGAGAATGTGCACTCAGCACACTAAGTTATGGGTCTCACCAGTGTTTTATGTTTATGGCTGAGGAGAGATGGGACAGTGAGCAAAGGAGACTGAAAAAGAATGGGCAGTGAGGTAAAACAAAAATCAGGAACTGCAGGTTCAGAAACACGAGCAGGAAAAAGTGATCCAAGAAGAAAACGTCATGATGAGTCCATGATAAGAAAATAACACTCTACATAATGTGGAGGAGCCTGCACAACAGGATTGAGGTATGGATGAAGGCATAGAGAAAGCGACCAGATGCAACTGCATTGCAAAGCTCTTGTGTAAGGTGAGGCTACAGCTCTATTTCCAGCATAAGACTCCACTTCTGGCTTATCTTGACCCCTCAGTGCATGTTAATTTCATGAAACTGCACTAAATTAGAGGCTGAATTATTGTTTGATTTAGGACTAATACATAGTAGGGTGAGCAGTCGTACATGTATGCTAACATGCTTTTGGGTAAAATGGACAATGAGAAAGGTATATGTGTGTAATTGTCCGTTTAATCATTTGGCTCCCAGTAGAGTGCCAAGGTGGAGGTGAAAAGCCATGAAATTAAATAAAGAGAAAGTCATAGCAACATTTCTTGATAAGGAAAATCATAGGAGAAGGAAGGTCATTTCCTCCAAAGGAAACGCTAGGTTTAACTGAGTTATCTGAGACATGTGTGAGATGCCTTAAAACCTATCAGCATCCCAGTTTCTAACACATTCTGATATTTTTCATCCACTATCTGCTTTGGGACACAAAAGTACAGCAGATATCTAACATTGCTATGCCAGTGAGTTTAATTTTGCACATTACATTAAACATGTTCACCTCTCTCTGAAGTAAAAAATGCATAGACTTTCCAAAAGCTACTTTCCTCAAAGGGGCTTTTATTTCTCTTTACATAGAAGGTATTATTCTGTTGGCTACAATACGTAATAATCAGATCAGTGGGACACTATCATAATGTGGTCTTACTTTTACCTAAGGGAAAAGTGAAGAACATAATCAGTTAGTGGACTAATAGAGCTTAGATGAGTACCACAGGTGTTGATTTGGGACAGTCCAGCTTGATTTCATGACTCATGTAGGTTTTAGTGGTCTCAGGAAAGGTCCTTCTGAAAGGATGCAGTATTTAAAAACAAAAAACAATAAAAAGCACATCAGTGAGGTGGTTAGAAAAATGGAAGAACCGTCACATGTAAATAGTTTCTGAGGTCTTTGGTTAAGTTTACTTCCTTACTGAAAACTAAGGGATAAAATGAGACACTAATTAGGGCTCCCTATGAGTTCTCCAAGAGGAGTAGCATTGAAATTGATGTGAATTGGCAGAAAGCAGAAATTGATTTGATCACTAAAAGGCCTTGCATTTGGGGATTTTTTTTAAATGGAAAAATGTTTCCCTAAAGAAAACGTGTATCATAGGAGAATGAGAGGAAGAGAAGATAAAGAAAATTGAATGTTCATCGCTGATCAATTATTCAGAATCAATTATGGTTTGCTAGGGAAAGCATGCTGTGCCAAAGCCAAACTCAAGTAAGCATAAAGATTATTTACTCTCATGCTTGCATAAGATGAGAGGAAGAAGGAGGTAGGGTCTACCGGCAGATCTTTACTGCTCTCTAGGAGCAGAAAATAATAATAACATGATAAGAGAGAAACCTTACTCCAGAATGAAGATCTTTGGTTATTAAGAGAGTGTTTGCATTTAACTGGTAAGAGGTATTTAAATAAAAATTTTTCCCAGCAAACACTGTTTCAGGGTTTTCCAGAGAACCAAGGTCTAAAGGATGGCCAGGTGGTCTTCCTCATCTGTGCATTCCACTTCAGTGATTCAATTTCCAAAAGTATTTGGAAGAAATTGTATTTATTCAGAATATTTACAGATTCTTTTCTTGCTGTTATTCCCTAAATAAGGGAATATAATGATTATTTGCATGCCATTTAAATTACGTAGGGAATTAGAAATAATATACAAATGATTTGAAATATATAGAAAGATGTACATCAGTTTTATGAAATATGTTGCAATTTTTATAAGCGATTTGAGCATGCAAAGATTTTGGCATCTACTGAGGATTCTCAAACAACTCTCCCACACAACTGAGAGATTACTTTGTATGTAGACAGACAGGGAGATTTTAAGACACTGGCTTATGTGATTGTGGATCTGCCATTTTCAAAATCTCAAGGGCAAAATGACTGGCTGGAAGTCCTGGCAAAATCTGAGGATATAACATTTAATCCAAAGGCAGAATACCTATTTCGTAATCTAAAAAGTAGAATTCTTCCCTCCTGGTGTTCTTTGTCTCCTTTCTTAAGGGCTGTAATTGATTGGATGATGCCTATCTACATTATGAAGATTAATAATCCACTGATCCATAGGATAATTATATCTGTAAAGCATCACAATGGAAATATCTATACTGATATTTTGCCAAACAACTAAGCATAATTCCCTCACCAAGTTATACATAAAATTCTTCATCATACTTACTGTACTTATTTATGGCCCAGATGCATGCTACAGACAGTAGCCATTCACATTTTGAAAACTATTTATATACACTGTTGTAGTAAAAAAAATTCAAATACTTAAAACAATACTGCAAGTTATAAAAGTAAAATTTACTCCAATGACATTAATTAGGACATTGCATCATCAAAAACTTATAATTTTTAATTGCAAATTGGAGCTCACATTCATTGCCATAGAAAATTTTAGAAGCAGGCAGCAAAGTGGGAAAAAATAATTTTAATAGTAAGCATGACGCTGTCTTCTTTTTGTAATTTGAGCTGTAAGCACTTAATACCACATAAGAAATAAGATAGATCACTCTTTTTCACATAATTTTTATGCAAAGAGAGGAAATTACAAAGAAAATTATACTTATCCATCCCTGCCAAAGAATCTGTAATACTTTGAATCCCTTTTATTGAAGTCTTTTCTCTATCATATTTTAAAAGAAAAATGACAATGTGTGTATCTGTGTGTCTGTGTGTAAACTATTGTGATTTTCTTCTTGATACAGAATTTTATGTTACAAATACTCTTTTATCCACAGGTGTCTTTTGGGTAAGGGAATAAAAAAATCTTTCCAATATTAAAATACCTTATTCAGTAAGACAGTATTTCTCTTTCATATTTGACTGCCAATGAGTGAAATTCTTTTGAGCTGAGATGAGAAGATGTCTCATTTTATGAGCATGAACTGTTTTAACTATAATGCTAGAGAGGAACAATTATACCAATTATTTGAAACATTTAAAAACTAGCCTATTGCAAGCAATTATGTTTGGAGTTAATGAAGCTCTGATTCCCCTAACATAGTTGAGTAAAGGAAAGAAAGATCTTTTGCCAATAGAAGTCTCATCAGGTGATGGCCTTGACAGAACATCCCACTATTCCTGTCAGCCAGAGCTGTCATAAACAAACCACTGATGAGACAATGACAATAATTAACACAGTGTTAATGGGATATGGAGCCTCACAGTTATTTTTTCAGCTACAGTGAACTGAATGAATGCCAAACCGTGCACATGGCTTAGCATCATAACATGTTTCTTTTTTATTTACTGTGGTTAAGTTGGCTCTCTTGAGTTACAAATCACAGATATGCTTGCTCAGGCTCATGGGGTAGTAGACAAGGGAAATAGATGCTGAGAATCCAACCACTATGTTGACATGGCTATTAGAGGTAGAGAGTGAAGAAACCAGCTCAACTACTATTGCTGTAGTAGTCTGCAGCAATCTGGGGCTGCCCAATGGAAGAACTATAGGCTATGGTTATAACTCTAGGGGGGAATATTCTTTTAGTAATTGGAAGCATGAGACCAAATTTAAAATAATCAGAGACAATGGAATCCATTAGAGATATTGTCACTGGCAGAATCAGGTTATGAAGGTCATCAGAGGTGCTGGGCATGGCCACTACATGAAAGCATATTTGGTCACTGCTGTGGATAAGAAGATAGCATGTCTGGAACAGGGCAGCAAATTGAACTGGGAAGCAGTTAAGGACAGCTTGGTACATAGATTTCCTGCAGCTCTCCATTTACTAGGAATCGCTGGACTTCTTACAGTTACTCCTTAGACCCTATGTATTTTCAACTGTATATCTAGGAGTTCTCTTTCTTGATATTTCCACTTCTCAATGAGATATTTATGGAACATATAAATACTTCCTTAAACCACATTTCAGTCTTAATAAATTTCATTTTACAAAAGGAACAAACATGGTAAGTCTAGACAGAAAGTTTTTTTTTTTTTAGCTTCCCTGCTTGAACACAAATCAAAGGAAATAGTTGCATTGCATAAAATGCATTCACTTGTGGAAATGGAAATGTTTTGATCGCTATTAAATACTAGAAATTTAAAAAAAAGTTTGAGTGTGCTCTTAAAAGTGGGATTATTTTTACCATTCTGAATGACAAATCTTTCTGAACAGGCTTTCCAGCAATTAGTCTTGCTCTAATGCTATTTCTACACTGGCAAGATGAAGTCTGTTACTTGCCAAATCTCTGGAGAATATGGTGCTTTCTGTACAGGCACCAATGTCTGTCCAAATGCCAAAGTATACGCTTTTACTTGGCCAGTATAGAAACCGGAGAAGAAGCTTGAAATATTCGAATATTTTACTGAATCAGTTGAGTGATTTCTTTGAGGAATCACTGCTTTTCTTGCATAAGGCTCACAAATTATTAAATATAATCCAAGAAGTCTGTAGGTTATACATTGTGCTTGGTGCTACTTAGAATCAAAAGGAAATGCTACAATGGTGATAAATTTGAGGGGACCTTAAAGAGTGTATGAAACTTCAAAATGAATTTTATGAAGTATTTTTACACATACTTCAGTGTGAAAATGTTTTTGCATTTGTGCGGTAGTTTGTTAAATACTTCTGAAGAACTTTCCTCAAAATAATTTGAAAAGAAATCCTATTGTTCTTGCCAAATTTTATGGTGGTTCTCATAATAATCTAAAATTTCTGCTAATTTTGTTCTCTATGTGTCTCTCCTATCAAAAAGGGGGAATGTCTGGCAATCTATGATGATTATTTTTTAACTTTCATTTTATTAGATTCAAAGTCTTCAGCATAGTCTGTGCCCTATTCTATCTGTTTCTGAGAACTTTAAGAGAAATGGTTTTTTCAAAGAACAGTCTGTGGAAGTAGATTTTCTTTGCCATCCCAGAAACACATAATTTGGATGTCATCCCATAGTCTGTCTCAATTTAAGGACTATTGACTCTTAACTTTTCTTTTATCTTAGGCCAAATTCAAAGTGAGGGTTTTTTCATGGAAATAAATATACAGGGTGGGCATTGGGCATATAATCAATTTACTTATTTTTAAATCAAAGATTAGTACTTTGCTATAGAATTAGTTAGGATTGTTTGCTTACATTGCAGATATCTTTTTTTTCTCAGAATGGAAGACACTATGAGTTATCTTAAATGTTGATAATAAAATACATTTTCTTAATTTCACTAATAAAGACAAATTAACTCTTTCTATCTAATTAATATTTTGTTTTAGGATGCTAAATAAATAGACCTACTGACTATTGAAGAAATGAAAACTCAAGTAGAGAAAATAAATTGTTTTCCTGCCAGAAATGACCCACATCTAAAAATTTTATGGATAATTAGTGATTAGTATTAATTTATAAAAATAAACAATAACATTATTTTATGTACTAAAGTGATTTCAAGTTCCTTTTTAGTATATACTCAAATACTTGACACTGCTTTTGTTCTAAGAGCTGCCACATGATGATAATATTGGTCTTACTCGTTTTTCCAAGGAGGGAATGAGATGTAGAGAAGTTAAAAAATTAACTCATATATGCATGTTTTATAAGTTGCAGAGCAAACTCTTGGATTCAATTATCATGATTCTGCATCTCTTACTAACTTGGCCACACGTTTGCTTTGCAGCTGGCACGAGGAAGTATGGGTGGAGTATCCAACTACAGGACGTCCAGGAATATAGTACCTCTCTTCTCTTTTCAAAAGAACTTCTTGAGGTTGCACTCCTGTAGCTCCAATCTTCTCTAGCTTAAAGCTAAACTTACCACATTCAACCAACTTGAAAACCTTAGTGGTTTTCAAAATCCTAACCTTCAGCAGGCCAGTGTATTGGTCATTCTGCTGAGTATTTTGTCAGCTGTAGGCCACGTGCCAAAATTTGAGCTCCTATCAGTTGGTGGGTGTTGCCATATCATAAATATGTGATAGATGTATTTCTAAGCCCCATTCTGGGTATATCTTAGTTATTTGGTTTATCAGAGTGAAATTAATCCTGAACCCTTTACTTCTGTAGATGATTTGCTTATCTGCAAAGAGCAACATGGTAATAAAGCAGATCCCAAGATTTTGCTTCTGCAAATGCTGATCATTTCCTTTTATATAAAGGTGCAAATATGTACCTTTGCCTCACTATTCCTCTTCAAAATGATAGTGTAAATTTGTCAAAATTGTAATATGAATTTATGTTCAGAACATCACTAGTTGCTCAGCCTTTTGAATGAATTATGACTTGGTACCATATATAGATCATGATGTTCATGATGTCTAATTTCTTAATTTTTATTTTGTATTTACCAGGTCATTTTCAAGGTCTTAGTTCAAGGAAACATAGAAGATTTTTTATTTATAAATAAATGTGGTTTAGCATAATGTTCACAATAGGTACTATAAAAGTTGGCATTTTTTCATTTTTCCCATCTTTAGTCTATCTAACTGGTTATTATCATTGATCAAAATCATTTAAGAAGATGAGATCAAAGTAGATACTTAGCTAACTGCAGTAGGTGAGCATTTACGGTGCCTATGTCACATTTTCTTCAATGTGCAAGGCATTCTTTGAGGTGATTCCAATGTTTATACCAAAATCTCCAGAGACTGCAGTAAAATTCTGGCCACCTGAAATCAGATTTCTTACACTCCCACTCGCTTTGAAAGATCATAAACAGAAAAGAAGGCATCCAAGTCCTTGAAAACAAAGCCTAATTGTCAGGCAGTTAGCAGCAATTGACTGATCCAAAAGAAGCAAAGAAACAAAGATAATACTTGATATAAAAAGCTCCATATAAAAGATGCCCTAATGAGCTGAAAAGAACAAGACACTCTTTTTAAAACAAAATCTAAAAAACAAATAAGCAATGTGAAACAAAAAAGAAAATGACGGAGAAAAAGTGAGAAAAATGTGGGCAAAACGTAGTATAGAGGGGTCCACTGGATAGTGGGAATGCTGAAAATGTTGACAAGCGTGTAACACGAAAGCAAATGAGCAATGAAGAGACACAGCAGGAAAAGTAGCTGGCTAGAAGAACACAGCAATTCTGGTTTCCAATAGAAGACAACTTTTCTACCTTAGCAAAAGAACAAAGGGGAAAAAGAGCCAACTAACAGTAAAGCTCAAAGCAACTGTGCAATGAAAATGGGGAAATGTAAAATATGGACTGGTTTTTCTATACTACTAAAATAGACTGCTTGTTAAATGTGGACCAACCACTGCGATAAAGTCAGAGGGGTCAGCTCAGGGCACTCACTGCTCTTATCTCCTGTGCATTTCTGTGCTAACAGAACTGACATTCATAACTTTAGCTCTTTCTACAGTGCAGTTTAACTATAAATCCTGATAATCTAATCTTCTGTTATCAAGAAGGTTTAAGTGGTCCTGCCAATCTATCCAAATATGTGAAAAATATATAACTCATACAGACATTTCTACTCCATTTCTTGTGTAAGTAGATCACACGCACATACAAGCACACAAACACACACACACACACACACACACATACACAGAGTTACATTTAATTACCAACTTGATTGGGTTAAGCAACTCCTGGAGAGGTGGTAACTGGGGAGCCGTACTCTTCAGTTGACTAATCCACTAATGTTCATAGCTAAATGCGCTGTTAGGAGGTGGGACCTAGTTGGAGGTGAGTCACCCACGTGTGCTTTTGGGGGGTATATTTCTTATTTGGCACTTGTCCAGTCCTCTCCGTTTCCCTGCCACCATAGAGTGAAAAGTGAGCCCTTCTGTTTCACCATATCCTTTCACATGATGTTTCTTTCCTGGAACCAGCAGAACATGGACTGAAACCCCTGAAACCATAAGCTAAATTAATCACTTCCTCATTCATGAGTTTCATGTCAGGCATTGTCACCCAATAATAGATAAACTAACACATGCAGATGTGCACAGACACACACTTCCAGAAATCTTGAAAAACTTTCTTGTCAAGAATATTTTATCTCTTCAATATTTATGTGTAATAAAAATTTAATGTAAAAACATTGAAGTGAATTATAGTAGACACCTTTTCACCTTAGTTCAAAGTTAAGAATTCTCCTTATTTTAACTCAGTAAGATATAAAGAATGGGGCATTGTATTCTGTTTCCTTTATAAAATTAAAAAACAGTCTGCTCATGTTGTCACTTAGTTTTACTACTCTATAAACTTAGTAGATAGTTACACAGCATCCCAGCTTGACTAGGAGGGAACTGGATGTCAGTTGAAACATTGTCAACCTAATGTGAAATGAAGCCAGAAGCAATCTGAAACCTAGAGACTGTAGTCTTTGGGAATACTTTTATAATATATATAATTATATATATAATATAAAATTATATATGATTTTATAATATATACCATATATTCTATTTAAATATGCTATCAGTGTTGACCTACAGACCCATCACTGTTGTTGAATATTTCCCCTTTTGTAGAAGTCCCATCAACACGTACAAGTTCATAGCCCTTTCTTCATCTGTGGCTATGGAGGGCTGGGATTCTTCCTGCTTTGGGTTGGGGAAGAGACCATCTTTGCCTTCAGTTCCAATATGTAATGCTTAACAGTTAACACCTGTAAATCCAAAATTAATGAGATTCTTAATGGTAAATGAGCGTGGTTTTTCCTAGAAAACGTAATCTATTAATAATTAAATAAATGAGTCAAAATTGTTTTAATAATGTAATTATCATGCAGAGTGGGGCTCCTGTGCCCTGGGTTTCCTAAAAGAAATATGACTTTATTGTTACCTTGCCACTGTTTTCCAAATAAACATTCATTAATTAAATAAAAAAAAAAATTGGCATTTCTTAGATAAAATTTCCTGAAAACTAAACTTTGACAGTTTGCATTTATTCAGTATATTTAAAATACACGTTTTCCTATTCAGTAGATTTATCTTTCATAAAATGAAGAAAATCACATTCTACCGGAAATATGAGGTTGACCTGTTCTGTCATTCCCCAGTGACACAGACACATAATTGCAGTCCAAGAGAGCAAACTTCAGATCACACATTGATGACTCACAATAGGAAAACTTATATTGAAGGCAGTTCTTCAAATGCATATTTTATAACCAAGAAATATTGCCTTATTAAAGTGAGATATAGAATAAGTTGCACTGGTTATGATGAAACTAGTTTTAGGGGAAAGATATTTTCTTTTCATCTTGGAGAAACCAGTAATCCAATAGGTTACATAAACATTCAAGAATTTTAGTTCACTGTGTTTATTTTATAATGAGTTAAAATTTTATAACTTAGTTTTGGCAGATAAAATAAAATGAAGAATAAATTAATGAAGTACTGGTATTAATATAGCTACTATTACAGAAACTATAATTTTGCATGTTTGCTTTTGACATATACTTCAGCATGTGGCAAGGTACATATTTGTACATATAGTAAGAAATTGCTTAAGAATGGACATTTCTAATTTTTTTTTTGCCTGTCTGAGTTTCAAAATGTTAGAATTATTGTTTAAATCTAGTCATTATGAGGCACATTTGAGTACTGGCTTATAATAAGTGCTTTAAAATTTTTGCCTAAATCTTTAACTATAAGATTAAATGGGATTATTTTTTCCCTTTTTCTTAACATTTCTCCTGGCAATAGTGTCAAAATATTATGTCGAAGATTTAGCCATTGAAGAAAATCATAGTAATAAAGCTATCAAAAATATTTTGTGCTAAAATTTGCTTTGAACTGCAGGAATTATTTCAAGGTTCTGCATTGTGTGAGTAAGTAAAAGAGCAAAACGTGGAATGAGAATAAGAGATACTAGTGAAAATATTTCATCATTGTATTCATTACCATAAATCAAAAGCACTGCAAGATTTGCCTTTATGTTTGGAAGAACAAGCTTTTTATTGACTGTCCTTCATAATTAATAGCATTTACTCTTTAAATCAAATTAGTCCGCTTTTCCTATTAAAGCCTTAGTGCAGGATCATTTTTTAAAGCACAAAGTGACCTTGACAAAAATGAAGGATCAATAATATGTTGATTAGGAGTCTATTTGCTCTAATAGCAAATGTTTCCTTGTTGTTAGTTCCTGTTGTGAGCCTCTCGCAGGTCATAGTTCATTACTATCTCCTGGTAGTGGTATTTCTACACACAAAAAAAGTTGACCCTATGGAGCAGAACACTGATGGATTGACTTAGTCATATATATGGATTTTCTTAATACTTCTTTAATCAGTTCATTTTTGGATTCATGACTGTGCTACAGGATATCCATCAATTGGGCAGGAAGAGGAGAACAATATGCTGTTGAACCCAGCATCCTCAGACTTTCTTGAGTTAGACTTAATCAATGAGGGCTGAGGGAGTCATGTTTTATTGCAGAAAAGAAAAGCTTAATGTGATTGAGGTTTCAGAAAATAAAAATATGCACGTAGATGGGTAAATGGATTGCAGGAAGAAAGTGCAAATATAATGGCAAATTATATGGACATTCATGGTTCAAAGGATTGAAAAAGGTTATACATAAGCTATTGGAACCCTTGCTGAATTTAGCAAAACTTTCTATGAAATATAATTTTATTACAATGGGGTCTCTTTTCCTCCGTAGTTTTTGAGCAAAAAAATACAAATATTTGAGCAACAATACATAACCTAATACATAGCAGCCATTAACGATATATTCTTGATCAATAATATATGTGGATGAGCTAAAATAAATCAAGTCAA
Source organism: Dasyprocta punctata (assembly GCA_004363535.1). Lineage (NCBI taxonomy): Eukaryota > Metazoa > Chordata > Mammalia > Rodentia > Dasyproctidae > Dasyprocta > Dasyprocta punctata. The sequence goes on along the minus strand of RJWM01012790.1, from coordinate 17,012 downwards.
AGTAAAAAAAGTTTTCTTTGGGTAGCCAAAGGGAATAGAGGACAAATGAGATGCAATTAAGCAGAGAACAATTTAGTATAACTCTAATAGCAAAGTCTTTAATGATGCTTTGGTACAGATGAATTTGATTTAGAAATATCTCCCAAGTTAAGTTATGGAAACCCATCTCTTCAGTCACTTAAATTTGGACAGGCCAAAGTTAATATGCTGAATGAGAAAATTGGAACCTTGGAATGGAGCTAAATGACCTAATTGATCTTCTTTTCTATCATTGATTTGTAGATACCACTATGAATTAAATGAAAAAGTATGATTTTTTTCCTATTTAAGATAAAAAATAATGAACTGAATGTGTAAGTGCGTCTTTTAAATCCACAGTGTGACTGAGCCACATTGTCTGTGTTTTGGCCCATGTCACTAGAGGCATCTTGCTCTTAGGTAAGGTGCTGAGGTGTGTTTCACTGACTTCACATTACATAACTCAGTTCAGAAAGTTTACTTAGTTTTTATAGAGCCAAATAGTAGACTCAGAGTTTCTTGTTCCAATTTAGAAACAAAGAAGTCATTAGATGCAATAAAAACAACCTTGATTATTGTATAAGGAAGAGTTGGCCAGAAAGATGGGAGGAAGGGAGAGAACATGAATTCTCAAAGACATTATATCAGTTAAATTAGCAAAATATTTATGATCTTTAGAGAGCACTGTGATACCCTGGAATATGGGTTGGCAAACTTAATCAGTAGAGTTCAGGATAGTAAATATTTATGCTTTGTATACTGAGATGTAAAGTTAAGGATATTACAAAAATTATTATGTAACTGGAAATAGAATATATTTCTATGTTGCATGTCTTAATAACAATAAAATGTAATAGCAACTGAATGCAATTTTACTGTAATATGATTTCGCTAATGAGAAAGGTGGACTTCTGATTGCAGGATTAATATTTTATTTAAGTGGGAATCAAAATCAGTGTTTCCTGTCATCACATTTCTGACAAACGTACAAGTTGTGTGAAGAGAGGCCCATTTGTGTGAGGTCCTGCCCTAAAATACTCTCGTCCACAGAAGTTTTACCTTCTAGTCAGAAGAGTATTAGAATAATTCCTACCCAAAAGTTTTCTTAGTGTATGAGATAAAATTTTTCTGTATGCTTGAATTCCTATTTTATTTGTTGTAATTGTGTGTCAGAGCCATTTTGGGCCAAGAGAATTTGAAATTTCTGGTAGATTATTAAAACCATACACGGTCAACCATTCTCTGAGACTCCTAGTCTGCTTTCTCAGAGTACTTATCCTGTCCAGGCCTCTACATACCCTGGTGAGATCACAGGAAGCACTAATAAGTGACCCAAGCTTCTAAGCCACAAACAAAATAATAGGGTTCATGTATAGTCATATATATAAGCCTTATTTCATTTATCTACATATTTTTCCACAATCATGAGTAAATATACAAAGTGTACTATTCACTAATAAATATGAAGTTACAGAAGCATTCTGAAATATGATTTTTGGACAAATAATTGCACCATGATGTTCACTAGATAAAATAGTGAACATCTAGACTTTTGCTATTTGTTTGTGGGTCAATATCTAGTAGTAAAAACTCTCAGATAAAATTTATAATTTTAAAATTGAGTTTTGACTGACAAATTCAATCTTATTGTGTGATAATGCTCTTCCCTATACATAGATGTTTTTGGAAATATTAGAATAAAAAGTGAAGAAAATGCAAATGCAGAGAAAATTTATTTGCATTTAAATATCTAAACAGGTTAGTAGCAAATGTTTTTTGACAAGCGAGAAATAGGTACTCTATAGTAATACCAGGTTATATAGATTACACTGTTTTAAGAAATACATTGAATTTACATTATAAGTGTACTAAGAATTATTGCTCTCAAATCACTTAAGTGAAACCTTCTTTTAGTAGTGATACTTGAGTATAATCAAAATAAAAATATAAATCTATTTGCAAATAATTTTGTGTAGAAATAAATTTGCAAATAGATTACATTATACCTGTATGATTCTTATTTTATGATTAGCAATATCTTTCCAATGCAGTGTTACCATAATAATATAGTCAGTATCTTGCATTTATTTTACTTAACAATCAGAAGTGTGAATTTGAAGCATCAGTGTAGTGTAAATTAAGCCAGAGAAGAACCCTTTTTGTTCTTTCTAGTTACCTTGTTCTACCCTTTTTAGAGACTTAGCACTCAGCACTCAGAGAAAACTGACCTGGCTTTCAAGAGGCAAGATCTGATCCAATCACCACAGACTTACTCAAAATACAGCAAAAAAACAAAATAGATAAAATAATCAAACTCAGGATCTTGTGCTTTCCAGGCAGGTGCTTGCACTGCTGAGCTATATCCCCAGCAAAATTATATACTTCTGAATAAATTTACTGATTAACTGATTTCTTAAAAATAAGTTAATTATTAACAAATTTATTTTAATCCCTTAAATATATCTACCTAATAAGTGGTGATAATAAATAGGTCAAACTGAATACAAACTGGTTTTATATTGATTTTTCTTGAATACAATTTTTCTCCATAGCATATATCCATATAATTAAATATTTTCTCTAAAACATACTTTCCAGAAATTGAAGAGACAGCAAAACTGCTTCTTCTTTGATGAAAAGCAAGGAATGTATTCTTGATAGAAGTCAGTTTCCTTAATTTAAATATTAATCATTTATAGTTTTCTTTCCTAAATGAATATATTTTGCATACATGTTTTACACTTGTGATTCCCTTATGTCTATTTTATTAAAATAATTATATTTTCTCTTATTAGTTGTTACTTAAATAAAGTTGTAGGAAAAAATTCTCTAAATATCAGATAGACTAAGGCATAACCAGAGACTATTTTAATCCTTGGGTCCATAATATTGCTTCTATTTTGTTATTATGATAGTTGTCTTATTGGAGAAATATCATGTGCACTATAAATACCTAAAATTTAAAGTTTTCAAAAAACGACAATCCAGAGTTTTCGTTATTCTTTTTGAAAAATAAGCAAAATTGCAAAAGGTTAAGTCAATAAAATAGTGCAAAATAAATTATCCCTACATTGTCATTCTTCATGACAAACCAATAAATATGGCACTTAAAAGAAAATTTTAAATTTTCAAGTTGAAAAGAGAAATGGAAACCGATTCCTTTAAAGAATTATCATTTCTCTACGATTCTCTTCTTCTGAAATCTTCAGAAAAATCTTATTACCAGGCTATTATTACAAATTGCAAAAATGAAATGAATAAAAGTATGAGAGACATCTTCATTAGTTGATGTGGAGAGGAGACATTTTGCTTTGTGACATCAAAAAAGAAATTCGTACTAGCTTCTATTGTCCAGAATCACCAGGGTATTTAAACAGAAATGCTGGAGAAAGATTAGAAGAAATAATGAAAGGTTCTGTAGCCTCAAGTACGTATTCCAGTTTAGTCAGAAATGAGGTAGTAGCTTTTCTTGACTTTAAAATGTAGTACTTGTTGTCCTCTCATGCTCCCATTATTGCTTCACACCCTGTTTAGGGTTTTTAGGTCATTTGCCCACCCGTAGGCCTTGAGTTATAATTTCCTCCTCAGTGTGTTGAAACTGTTCCACTGTAGAGTGAGTTGGATGGGCTGCCCTCATCCCCTAACTTTAACAGGGGCCGCTGATGGATGTGGTCCATTTAAATGTACAACAGAGAGCTGAACTAGATAACGAACTTATTATTCCTCTCAGAGGATTATAGGTTAGTCCCAAAGGAGCGCAGTAAGCCAGAGCAAATCCATATCTACTGGCTAAACAATAGCCAGAAGGCTGACTAGAAATATTGATTTACTTTCTAGGCCATTTAGGCCTTAATGGCGGAGAAAAGCTGAAGTGCTGTTTACTTTTCTGCCAGAATCGACCAAACAACCAGTCCATTTTTTACAGGTTTTTGATTGATTTCGCTTAGAGGAATTAGAGGTGATTTATTTTTAAGCTGAAAGCAACTCGTAAATATCTTCAACGGCACAGGTTCCCTGAGAGGAAATGTTAAGTGGAAATACTTACTGAGAAGGACTTTGTTGCAAATCAATGGGAGCAGGTACCAGGCCTCACTGCCAGCCGTCAGGTGTCAGACACCTTTCCAGAGCCCTGTCAGGACTATAATCTCATCCCTTCAGCTCCTCTCCTTTTGAAAGCTCTCAAGTTCACCAGGCTTGAATAAATTTAATCGCCTGACTGAATTTCAGCCAGATGCACCCTGCTGACTTTCAAAGGGTCCTAGATGGGACAACATAATGGTGCGCAAGGCTCGCACGGAGCTTTTTCGATGTTTGATGGGTGAAAACAGTAATTTATCACACAAGTGGCAATTTTCCATGATTCCTCAATCCCACACACAGAAAATGTGTAACTCCAACAAAGGAATGAAGCAGCTACACAAAAGAGGCCTTATCCACGATGCTGCCATATTAGTCTGTCTTTTAAAAATACATCAACTCTTAAATCAGTGATAATGATGAAAGATATGCTTCAACAATAACAACAGAAAATGGCTTGTGATTTACTGTTCAAGCTGGCAAGGTGTGAAGAGGCTGTAATGAAAAGGCAGGGAGTGTTTTAAGTGATCTTTCCCAGAGTTCTTGCCTTCCATACTTAGAATGAGTTAACAAAGGGTAAAGGACAGCACTTGAAATTCTATATACAGGTCTCCATTCCACGTCAAGCTGGAGAGGGAGAAGCAAGTCCAACAAGCTTGTGATTGTGCCTCTGTGTGCTTTTCTTGGTTGTCACCACTAGGTCCTGCGTCTTGTAAATGTTTTTGAAACAATGCTGCTTGGGGCAGTTGTCAGAGTTCTTTTACTTGCTTTTTCCCTACTGTATTGAAAGAACTGTAAAAACAAAAGCAAAAACAACTTGTTATTAATAAAAATCAGTCCTGAAACCTGGCATTCTTCTATTTATCTAAACTTACAATTTTAAAAAAGACAGAATTATCTTTATTATTTAAGACTTTCTGATGAAAGACACTTGGTTGCATATTATGGGAACTTTAGATAACACATTAAGGTTTATGTATTGAAGAAATCTTATAATTCTTTCACCCTGGAATAGACACTGTTGCTTCTTTATTATTGTTTTTCCTTTCAGTTCTTTTTTCCTTATTTATTTATATTTGCTTAATATTTAAAAAAAACGTGGAATAAGTGCGCGTGGACATTGTTTTGCTTAATATTATTTGAGAAACGTTTTATTTAACCTTCAAAACTATTCTCCCTCAAATCTTGGATCCAGCATTGCCTTACGGTGAGAACTTCAAAACATCCCTTCAGCAGACAATGCTGACCTGTATAATGGAAATTATAGTAAGGAATCGACCTCATAAGATTACTGAGAAGGTAAAAATGTGATGATAAATTACTCATTATAAATATCTGAAATAAGTCTGATGATCAGTTGCTTGAGATTATAACTCAGAAATGTCCTTCTGTGCATCTCCTATGGATTCTGCCTTCACAGTAAAACACTGAGATTCCTCCATTCTTTCTACTTCTGTTGTCTTAAAATGGCAAGCATCATTTGAAGAAATTACAAAACGAGACTTTTGCTAGAGATCATTTAAGATTACTAGATATAAAAATTAATCTAATTCTTGTTAATCATCACTTGTTTTTCTTTTCATTGTTTTCTCTTTTCTGTCCTTCTACATCCTTCAAAATGTTGATCACTTGGAAGATTCCAGTCCTCCTGGGAAGGAGACCATACAGGTGCACACTAATAAACTAAGAAGACCAGTTTGCCTCAGCTTACCAGGGGGGCGGTTTGCTACGTCTTTGCTGTAATTACTGAAGGCCAAGGGCAACAGTAATTTATGGGCTGACAACTTTCACTTTCTTTCTCACTTATCTCTTCCCTTTTACTAAAATCTGTGCAACTGCTTCAGCAACTGGCACACAGTGGTGTCATGAGTCCTGCGGTAAAGATTATCTTATGGCCACAGGTCTTTCTTGATGAAGGATGTTACTTAATTAGAAGGGAATTACACTTGATACAGAAGTCAGGTGTTAGGGCAAAAGGCCACAATCTGCTGCAGACTTCTTAAGAACGGAGGTGTGAGACAACTCATTTTTCCTCTTACTCTGGGAATTTAAATGGAGATAGTTTCTCTGAAAAAATATGAAATTCAAAGAAATTTTTTAAAAAATCATATCTGAAAGTGAAATATATCAGTAAAGAAAACAACAGCTGTTATCATGGAACTGAACTGGATTCAAAAGCAAGAGTTTAAAACAATTATTATAAATGCAATAATGTATCACCACATTAGAAACTTCCAGGCCTAGAGCACTAGTTTGGAGCAAAATTTCCCACCTGCCATCAGAATTGTATTTTTAAAATATATCAAAAGTTCACGTAGTCACATAAGTTCAAATAACTTCCACAGCCATCACATTTAAAAATTCACAAGGAGCATAATGTTTTCAAGAGCTTTGTAATGTTCTATACTTCAGTTTTCACTTTACTAAAATTTTACATGTTTTTTTAATTTGAAGGAACATTGCTATTAACAGGAGCTGTGACTCTGTCCCTAATAAAAATGCCAGATGTGTTCATATCACATTATAGCTATTATAGCTGTCTTGAAATATAGTTTATATTCATTGCTATTTCAAAATTATGGCAGTTATTAGAACTACTGCTAGGTTTTACTCTTTAATGTGTTAGTACAGTGATACTTGCTTTAATATATCCCAAATTTACTTCTATATTTTGATAATTTACTTACCTGGACTTCCATACAATTTATTTCCTTTTCAAATCTTACACCTCTTTTTTCTCTATATTAAACAAAACTACTCCAAGAAGGGATATGTGACTGCCAAAGCCGTGGTCACATGAAAGACAAAGTTAAAAACCCTTGTTATAAATAAACTAATTTAGAAATCCCAAAGCCTTTTACCTTGGAATTCCTTTATAATTTACTCTGATGACATGTTTGAATGATTCATCTGTGGAATTCACTGAGAAGTTCTGCCATCATCTTTTTCCACCAACCTAGTACATCTCTAGAACTGTGGCTATAGCCAGCCCCTTTGGCAGCTTCCCCATATCTCTGCAGAGTTCAAGATTAATTCACCATCATTCTTTTCCATGCCATTGATTCCTTGTGGACAGAAGTAGACCACTAAAGATGACATTATGAGATGCCATTCCTTCTGAATTTTTTACCCAAGGATTCCTCTTCTCTCTCAGAACAAAATTTGGGAGCCAGAGTTCAGTATGATACCTCTGTATGAAATACTGTGCCTGTCCATTTAAGTGACTAATAGAAAACTTCGAACTGTTACGCAGGGGTTTCATCTACATGAGGGAAAAAAGATGAGTCTATATAAAAATAGCAAAGTTCCCACCACCAAGGAATAATGCCCCAGGCACTGTAATTTAATTTTCCTAGTCCCTGTTTACTAATGTTCACTTTTCTTGAGTAAAGTTGGTACGTGCACATAAAACATTTTAATTCCTTTTCTCATCCCCTTCCCCTCCCCTCTCTTACCCTCCTCAATTTCTCAACTCCTTCTCATTTATGAATGATATCTCCCTGCTTCTTGTTATCTCTTTTATTTTGCTCTTTATTTATAATTTTGGTTTCTCATGCAAGACAAACCATGTGCTATATGAGATTGTGTGTCTGATTTGTTTCACTTAACATTATGGCCTCGGCGTGCATCCGTTTTCCTACAAATGACTTAAGTTTATCTTTTTATGGCAGAGTAATACTCCACTGGGTATAATAGCTGAATTTTAGAAGTAGCCTATAAGTCCATCAATAGATGAATTGATAAAGAAAACGTAGTACTAACACTGTACTTTTGACAGCAGTAATCTTTCTTTCTGGTGACTGTAAACAGCTTGAAAGTCCTGACTATATCTCACCTTTACTTAGTACTGTTGGCATTTGGAGGTAGATGGATGTGCTTTGTAAAATGGTTAGCATCTCTGGTCTCAACTGTTTAAATGACATAGCGACTTCTTCCAAACTCAAGCTGTGACAACTCGGTATGTCTTCAGATAATTGCCAAATAGTTTTAGAGTACTCAGTTGCCCCATTGGAAAATTACTGGAGTTAACGTTTGTAAAATAAAGGATTCTTGTCATTTTCTAGGAATATTTCAGAATTAAAAGTTTTAAAGATTGACTAACCTGCTGTGTAATTAAACAACATAGGTGCATAAGCAATTTCTCAGGAAACTTATTGCGGACTCTAACTTTTATATATAAAGGAAATTCAACGTTTGCTATATTTTGTCATGACTTATACCAAGCATCAACAAACATGTTCTGCATGACTCCAGAAAATAAATGTTAGTTTTTGTGGGCAGAAGAGTGTCTCCGACACTACTCAATGCTCCAGATACATGGTAAAAGCATATATCACCACTGTCAGTATGTAAACATACGGGGAGGCTTGGTTTCAATGAAACTTTAGTTGCATGAAAAGTTAGGATGTGTTTGGCTTACAAGTTGTATTTTGACATACTTGTACTAAGTACTGTGTATTAATTTTTAGCCTTGAGTAAGAAAAAATGCTTTCAACATATAAAGTATGATATATTTTACGTACATTTGACTAATCATTGAACTACATGAACTTTCAACATCATTATTGGCTTTTACCTACAAGTTTGTTCACACAAGTTAATCAGATCAGTTTGACTTGTTGCCCTCAAATTTGTTTACATTTTGGTGTCATGGACATAAAGTGAAGGTGGATTGTGACTCTAAGGGGGTTGCGACCAAATGCTGAGCGTTAACAAAACTCAAGTCTAAAAGTGCCTTAGTCCATGATGAAAGCTGAACTGACAGCCCAAGGTAGAGCGTGGTGGGTTCTTATAACCAAACTGCATGCTTTATTGCTATGTGAGCATGGATGCTGGCTAGCACATTCTCTATGGACAGGCTACACCAAATGACATACTTAACAGCCATGATCTTCTTTATACCTACGCTTAGGACCCCGGTTTTAATTTAGAGGGATAATGCATTCCATTAAAAGTGTCACTTCCCAACTTCTGCTGTAACTTCTTGCACCTGTGTGCCTGAATTATGAGCCTATGTGACACCATGCACAAGTGTTATGTGATACACATGAAAGATGTTTGAAGTGGAATCAGTTTAGAAAGAGGTCTACAATGTTTTTGTTTTGTTTTGTTTTTTACTTTTTGTGGTACTGGGGATTGAACCTGGGACTCTCACATTGAGCTATGTCCCCACCCTTGAAGAAACATTGTTATTACTTTTTGCTTTGAGATAGGGTCTTGGTAAATTGGTAAATCGTCCGGGATGAGTTTCAGCCTCCCTGAGTGATTAAACTACAACATCTGCTACCATCCCCTGTAGGAAAGGGTCTACTTTTGTTTTCCTTACCTTTCTCATTCTGTTGCCCTGGTAAATTAATGAGATGGCTAGAGGAACAGAAGGCATTTAGAACCCAGAAAATAGAAACCACGCACTGAAGATGACAGAGCAGAAGAACAGAAACCTGGTCCCCTGATGACACTGTGAAGTTAATATATAAGCCTACATGGCTCTTAATTTTTTTCTAAGTGAAAACAGTCCTGTATCTTCTTTGACCTAATATGGTTTTGGATTTTGTTCTATATGTGACTCAGTTTGACCGCAATTGTAAAATATTCCACAAGATTGACACTGATTATAAACTTCATCCGATGATTGTCTGAAGCAAGAGGCCTTGGCGTCTGCAGGTCTTGCTTCAGGAGCTGGTCTGCCTCAGGGGAAAACCAAAACTTCAGTCCCCTCAAAAAGGGGAAGAGAAACAAGATTGACACGGAGGGATCCCGTGCTTGCCTCAATGCTTTTGTTGGAAAGTGAAGCCTCCCATTATAAACAGGAACAACTATTTTACAAAATGATTCTTGCTGGATCTTGTCTTTAGCACAGGCCTTCCTCTGCAGTCTACTCCAAAGAAAAGGAAAAGGAAGTTCTTGCACAGGACTATCAAAATATTATCAACTTGGCAATCAGAACAAGAATGATACTATTCAATTTCTTTCCTGGCTGGCAGATCGTTTTTTTTAACAGATTTCTCTCATCTTCAGTTTCACGAATGAACCCCTAATGGCCAGACAAAGACTCGGAAATACTGTACTCACCAAGCCTCCATTTTTATCACATCCTGGGTACCTTTTGGTATTTCCTCTAGTCTGTAAATACAAGGGCCAACCCAAGGGAGTAAAAGATCATCACATGCGTAGTCCTTCACGTCACAAGCACTCCCTCTTAAGAGCATTTGATTTAGTTCTCTGAATGTTTAATTTTTAAAAACTCTTATATTGGCCATAATAAAGCATTAAGGTTTCTTAACTAGTTAAGCGCAATCATAGGGCTGCATAAAAATTATTCCTGTGGGCAGGATCAGTTCTTTTTTATTGTTCCCATATTTTTATTTGTGCATATTTTTATACAGATTAATAAACTTCATTTTGGCAGATTTGTGCATGTGCACAACAAGTCTTTTCCTTTTATAAAGCAAACCATAGCTTCACACAGGATGTTTGCATATGTGTGTGCCCACATGTAGGTGTGCATATTTGCACGTATTTCGGTATCTGGAAAGTTATTGAGAATGGTGTGTTAGTCTGCTTTCTGTCACTATACTAAATAGCAGAGATAATCAATTTATAAAGAGAAAAAGTTTTATTTTGGCCCACAGTTTTGGAGGTTCATTTATCTATTTATACTTCTTATGTGCCTTGTTTCATGGACCAAAATGCAATGTGTTATATATCTGTGTATAAACACCACAGTGACAGCAGCTAAGAAATTCAAAGATGTTATATTTCTTCCCCCTCTTTTAAGTGTGCTGTTCAGAGCCCATGGTCCTCCTACCAGAACCAAGCAGGCAGGCGCTACGAGCCTATCAGAGGTGAAATCCAGTTGCAAGCTATTCGTGTTTCTAAGACAAAACTGTTCTGTATAGAGATAAGAAGAATGATGGTTAAATTTGAGCCCATGTGAACTCTGATCTTCAGCATCTAAGAGAAGTCATACTGAAAAAAACAAAACAAGTTGCATTGTAACAAAAGTTTGCAGAACCAAGAACTAGTGTTCTGGATTGCTGAGTTTGGGTGCTAGCCCATTTTATGCAGAGGGGAAATAGAAACTGTGCCGAACAGCATCAGTATGCATCTGAGACCAGTTTAAATCAGGAAAAGCTTTGTGACTAGGCAATGTCTAAAAATAGGGAAAAAAATGGGAGAAGCCACCTACTTCTTAAATGATAAAGAGAGAAACTTTCTTGTGAAATCTGTCTGACTACATGGAGGATCCATTAGTAAGATCCTATACTGCTATAATTACATTTTCTAATCATCAAAATGTGTATACAAATTGTTTCTACCTTAAAGCATTGTCATCTAAATTAAATATAATAGTATATGCAGAGCTCTTTGCATGGTAGCTAAATGGAAAGCACTTAGGAAGTCTTAATTACTAAAATTTTTATCCCCATAGCTACACATGAGAATTTCAGGACCTGGAGCAAAAATATAAATGGACATACACATAATTCATACTTCTATATTTTTAAAGTCCTTTTCCATCTAACAACATTATAGTTATAATAGGCTGTGTCTCATTCCCTGGAGACAACAAAAAAAGGCCAAGTTCCAATATTTAGTTTCTCCCCTGCAGAGAGCAGTACTAAGAGACTGAGCCCTTGTGCTCCAAGCTAGTGACTTCATGTCTTTGTCTAATCCAAGAACCACCTGGCACTCTGAGGAGTCCCGGTCTACGCATGTCTCTGGCACAAATGGTCCATTGGCTACTTCTTGGACCTAAGTTGCAACCAGCACTTTCTGTTCTTAGGGAGGAAGACTGTTCAGGCTGTACAAGTGGCTCAGGGCTATCTGAGGGAAGGAGTGAGTTTTCTAGTTACCGGGAGCATCCTCTGAGTGGTGGAAGCCTCAGGACACTTGAGCTTACAGATTCTTTATTCTAGGCAGAAGGAGGAGGGAAGTACGGTGAGGAGGAGGGTCTGAATGCAGCCCTGGAAAAAGATAAACTTACCCCAGTAGTACTTCAAACACAGGATTAATTTGCGCAAAAATAAATACATCTGTAATCCTTCATTGTGATAAAAATTGAGTGCCTAGTTATGTTATTTTTGTGCTCATTACTTAAAAAGACCATGTGCAGTAAAGGGAAATATGAAACCTGAAGTGGTATTTTGGCCCACATTGTCTTTCTTTTTGAAGTTATCACCTTGTCCATATCATTTTGTTAGCACAGCTATAACGCTGTTCCACCATTGCAGCAGTTTGAAGCCATAATATCTCAGTGTCTGTACTGAGAAGTCTAGGTGGGTTTGGCTTGCGTCTCTCCTCTGGCTTTCACACGGTAAAACTCGAGCTGAGCACATCTCAGGAGGGTCTGGGAAGAATATACCTGCAAGTTTCTGTGGATGTTGGTAGAATTCAGTTCCTTGCACTTGCAGTACTGAGGTCCCCATTTCCATGCTGGCTGCAGCCTTTCTGTGCTAGACAGCTCCCTCCAGTACTGCCCTGATAGTCAGGTGTCTCAGAGTCGGCCCCGCAGTGTTAAATTCTCACCTTTACAATCTCTCCAACTTCTCGTTCTGATTCAACCAGGAAAACTTCCTGCTTTGTAAAACTCATCAGGTTAGATAATAAAACTTCTGATTTCTAAGCCCTTAACCTTAATTTCATCTGCAAAGTTCCTTTAGCTATGTAGCAAAACATGTTCACGGTTTTCAGTGATCAAGTTTGGTTACCATTCTGCCTAACACAATGCCTACAAAATTAAAATACATCCATATGCTCTGAGTGAGAAGGGAATTAGAAAGCAACTATTAAAACAAAATGAAGAAATTTATATTATACTGTAGTGCTTAATACTCACTATGCTCTCAAAAAAAGTTATATTTAATCAACATATGATAAAAAACAATACTCCTTGACTTTGAATTTTCCATCTTAGTAATTATAAAGTAAAATATTTCAAATTAACAAGATTTACTATACCTATGTCACAATCGTTAACCACATAATTATATATTTAGGTGATATGTAGCACTGATAATTTTCCTATTACAGTACTTAGGTAAAAGTGAACAAAAACTAAGAATAATATTTACTCTCTAGGGTAAGGAAACTCTTTCTATCACAATTGTGTGGCTACCTCACTGTATTATATAGTATTTTGGTATTATTTACAGAATTTACACTGAGATGAATTTTATTTTCTTAAAGAAAAGATATTGATTACCTGACTTTTCATGTATTTTTCTGCACCCAACTCTCAAATAATTCCATGTTTTGCTTTTGCAATTAATACCAATAAAAAGCATGCATCTGGAGACAAGGTATTTTCAAATAAAAAAAAATGCTTAACAGCCTTAACAGAAAGGACGGGGATAACTGTTTCAATCTTTGGAGGCAAAATTTTGGCACACATGGACACAGGTGAATATATAACATGCATTGATCACATCAAATGAGAACAGAGTAACAAATGTGTAGAGCTTGTTGGTTTCCAGTTTCCACCAGTACCTTGGCTAGACTTCACCATTATCAAAGCATATGCCTGCCAGAAACCTCATGATGAATCTAGAAGATAAATTATTGGATTAAAAGTAATAATTGAAAGTCAGCTAAGGTTAACAACTAATGGGTTACTTGATACCAACTAGAATATTCCCCATTTTCTTTCCTAATTCTCTAAATTACCAAATTTTATAACAACAGGCAAGAAAGTGATGGGAGAAAAAAAAAAGCCTCCACATTTTTGAGCCACATAATGATAGATTTCACTATAGAATAGCATAGCAGTGGTGCGTGAACTGGAAAGTTGGTTCAATAAAAATGATTTTATACATGGATAAGGACTTACAGATGATGAAAAGAAATGAGAGCTCTTATTTAAAATGGGTTTCAAAACAAACATTCACTGAATTCAGCATAATGAGACGAGAAAATGAAGCCAGAGAAATGAATTCGATTTACAAATAACAAATTTAGAAAATGAAGAAGTCTAGTGCAACAAGAAAAAGTCTTAAAAATGCATATGTGGCATACTTGTCTAGAGTACTCTCAAAAAAGGATGTTGGTGAAAACTGAAAAATAAATTTAAAAATTTCTTCAGATGACATTTTCCTCAATCTCATTACATTTGACTTTATTTGAATCAAAAGTTTCTTCTAAAATTCCACTTGCTATACACCACTTCCCTACTTTAAAAGTGTGGGAATATTTATAATGGGCAAGACCAAAAACATAGATTGCTTTTCTCCTTTTAATTGGAATTGTGTAATTATCTATTAAAAATAAAACCTGAAGAAAAGAAATAGTTACTTTAAAGTACTTCACTTATTTAACATAAAAAATACTTTTGCACCCTTTGAGTTTTTTTTTCCTTTTGAGCTTTTACGTTTGTGAGATTCATTCTACTGCAGACCTCACCCAGATCTCTGGCTGTTTATCAATGCGGGCAGTGACTTAGGCAGTCATTATTGTTCTCTATACATTGAGTCTTTTGGAAAAGACTCAATGTATCTAGAGTAACTGCTAGGTGATTTTCAATCTTCTGCTAATACTGATTGCATTGTTGTCTGCATTAAAAGTGACTGTCTGAATCACTGAAGACCCTTCTCAACCATTCATTAAATTTTTAAATAAAATTTTTATTTTGAAGCAATTTTATATGTAGAGAAAGTTTATAGGTGTTACAGAGAATTCTTATATCTGTAGCGCCCATTTTCTTCTAAAATTAGTATCTTATATAATCTATAATCATAATACACTTGCCAAACTAAGAAATGAATATTCTAAAGCAAGCAAGAAATTACCAGTTTCATATATATATATATATATATATATATATATAACTATATATATATCTGTATATATAACTGTATATATATATAACTATATATATATATATATATATATATATATATATATATATCTGTATATATACATATATAGGCAAATGGATTAGAATGTCATTTGCTCTTCCCCTGGAGGTGATGGGCTCTCCAAAGAGAATCAGTGTCCATAAGAGGTCAGCTTCAAAATTAGTTACATAAAGAAGGAGTCCCCGAAGCCTAGAATTAAATTCATTTGTCACCCATTCTGTTCTGCTTTCAGTAGAAGCCTTTCACCTGCACACTGTGAGAGCTCTACCTTGGTCATCTATAAAATCTAAGCTATGTCAAGAATATTTACATAGCTTAGCTATTTTAGCCACATTCCATAATCATGGGGAATCATAATAGCCTGAGAAATCTATGGAATTCCCATTCTTGGAAGATCCTGTGCAGTGGAAAGTTTGACAACTTAGCACATTACCAAAGGAGCACACTGAGGAAGCGACAGTGCTGCATGGTCTACAAAGACACTCGGAAGGACAATCCCACTCCATGGCTGGGAAGAGCTCCCTGTAAGTGTAGTGGGAGAACACCTCACTCTCGGACCTGCAAGCCGGTTTGGTAAAATTCCCAGAAAGATTCCCGACGTCCAGGGGAGTGGTTCCTTCTGTGTAGAGTCCGTGCTGAGTGACAGGTGTGGCCGTGCTTCATAGTTTTTACTGACAACTTGAGTCCTGGCTAGGCCTATTGCTTGGGTATTCACCATTTTAATATGCTCCTTTGAGGACTGTGTTTGTTATCAGTTGTGAGTATTTTTTATATTAATGTCACTTGTGTGTTTCCTGTCTTTCCTGGAAAAGATAGTAAACGTTCACTGAGGAGTTTTAAAATAGAGAGAAGCATGGCCAATAAGAAAAGAAAGTCCATACTTTAAATCATAAAGCCAATCAAAAAAGTCTAGCAAGGCTACCATCAATGTAATTTTTCATTTTAAATTAAATCATACGAATAAAATAATTTTCCTTTTTCTCTCTTAACAGCTTAGTACATTATAATAGATATGACATTGAGTGATCGCTAAATTAATGAAACCATTGTTAGAGTTCTCTGCAAGTTTAGAGATAGATTTATAAAACGTACCTTTGGCTGGCTGGCTGGCTGCTTGGCCCTATTTTTGTTCCTTTTCACTTTGAAACAGTCTAATCAAGAAACAATTCTCTGCAATAGGTCAAAGTATGAAGTCCCTTAAGACAGTGCTCAGAATATCATGACATGAATTGGTATCAGAGTTAGGGATTCTCATTATTCAGGACCCTTCGTTCTATACCAGAGGTGCTGTAATATATTACTAAGTCTAGGAGATACAGGGACAATTTTACTTCTACCTCCCAGAAATGGGCTTACATTTTCAAATATCACTATGTGCCCTTACGCACAGTGTCTCTTGGTAAAGTTTCTCTTGAACTCAGAAGCAAGTAAGGTAACCCTGATATTCATGTCACCGGCAATATTTTCCTTCCAAAATTTTTCATTTATAGATATCTGGCTTCTGCTTCATAGAATGAGAATATAATTTTTACAGTTCAATATTCTCACTAAGTTGAATATTCTCTATGGAAATATTGGGGTAACTTTAATCATCGAGGAAGAGTCGTTTAGCCCAAAAATGTTCATAAAATGGTTTTACTTAGGTTTAGAATTCAAATAAGCAACACATGCACTTCCAAAAGGGCAGGGACAGTCATGGTTTTATAAGGTTTTTATAATTCTATTCCCTAAAATTTAAAGCACTGTAACAATGGTTTCATTAATTTGCAAATCATTCAATGTCATCTCTGCTATAAAGTACTGGACTTTTAATGGGTTCAGGGAGAGAGGAAAATTATTCCTATGGTTTAATTTAAAATGAAAAATTGCATAGTTAGTAACTTTGTCAATTTGGGAGCAGTGGGGGAGTAAAATTTTCATTTGATTAACATTATTTTGTAACATTATTTTGTGATGAGCATCTATACCTATTTTCATCATTTTTGAGACAAGAATAGAAGATTACTTAAAATAGAGTATAATGGATTTATGCTACTTTGCCCATTAAAGGGAGTTCTGAGAAAT
>RJWM01012789.1:0-55075 GCA_004363535.1 Dasyprocta punctata | reverse complement strand
CCCTGAGCTGGGGCAGGAAGTGCCCTTGCTCCTCAGGCTCTGCTGTGCCTCGTGTCACCTGGCCAGCTTGTAAAAAGGCGGTCTCAGAATCAGCAGAGCCTGGGAGTGAGCAACTCCCAGAAGGGAGCATACTCCAGACTCTAGGACCACGCTGCTTTCTTTACCCCACATTCCTCTGGGCCACGTAGGCTGGTGTTGCCCTGAGTCTTCAATGTAGCCTTCCCACCAGGATGCTGGAGCCTTCTGAAAGACACCCTGTGCAGGCCCAGCAGCTCTGTGGTGCATTGTCTCCTTTCCTATCACTAGGCTGAGTGTTTAAACCCTAAACACCAGCTTTGAGTCACAAAGGCTGGCAGTGGCCTGCTCAGTGAGGCTCGGAAGTGCATGGAGGAGGACACCTGCTCCCTCAGGATTGGGATAAAATCTTGATACAGCTCTGTATCTCAGAGGGATTGATGTGATGAAATCTCCCTCCTATGGCCTCTCACATAAGGTGGAGGAAATTTCCTGCTTAGATCAGCAGAGGAATTCGGAGTTTGCTCCGCCAGGACCAATCTCAGTGGGAAAAGCAGGAATGAGAAGCAAGAAGGTAAGGGAACTGGGGGAGTTGGGTTCCTGGTCCTGGTTCACTTGAAGCTGGGGGAGGGATCTCCTCTTCTGGCCTTTTAGTGCTAGTCTGAGAGTCTGCAGTTCCCCAGGGCTTGCTAGAGGGCTCAGTGTACAAACCTTTCAGAAGGGCAGAGGTGATCTGCATTCCACAGAAAGGAGGGGCTTGGGAGAGGCTGGGGCTCAGGATTGCTCCCAAGCACAAAGCCTGGTGAGCAAGACTGACCCAGAAAAGCCCAGCCTAGCCCCTGTGGCACTCAGATGACTCCCCCTTCCCCACTTTACCTCTGCAGAGGGGTGTCTTTTTACAGCAGACATTAATGGGGGTCTCCTAGGTGCAGGCACTGTGCTGGCTGCTGGGTATAGCAGACCACAGGACTGCCTGTCTGCTGGCCCCAGGAGCTCATAGCTAGAGGAAGCTGACTTTTCCTGCTGTGCAGGCAGTTCCTAGGGTAAATGCTAAGGAGGGAGTGTCTGCTAGGTAGAGGCTACAAGCTCTGCGTGTACATTCCCCATCTGGCCAAGTAGGTCATCCAGCCTGGCTCTCCTCTTCGGGTTGAATTCCCCATGTTCATGCTGCTTTGTAAACAGGGGTCTCCCTTTACCCCCTCATCTGCCCTCCCAACATCCCCTCTTAGAATCGACTGGACAACTTAGTTCAAGCCAGAGTTGCCTGTGCGCTTGAACTTCCACAGGCACCTGAAGCTGATCAACACAGTGGAGGCAGTTCCTTGGGAACTCTACAGATGTTTGCCTTGGTCACAAATGGAGGTGTGTAGCCAAGCGCAGATGGGTGTGGTGGTGTACGCCTGTAATTCCAGCACTCAGGAGGCTGAGGCAGGAAGGAGGATCGTTGCAAGTTTGAGACCAGCCTGAGCTACAAAGTGAGTTCAAGGCCAGCTTAAACTGCATAGAGAGACCCTTTCTCAAAAAGACCAAAAAAAAAAAAAAGAAAAAGAAAAAAGAAAAATAGAGGTGTGTGTGCAAGGGAAGGGGGAGGCAGAAGTCAAGGTGGGGTGAGTGGTGAATCCAGGAGGAGGAACTCAAGCCAGTGTGCTGCTGTGGCTCTGTCTTCTTCACTGTGTAGGCCTCAGGACTCGAGATTGCAGTTTTCTTCCCCCTACCTCAAGGGTGAGGGGAGGGGGCTTCAGGAAGACTGATGGCAGCAGACTCTGGCAGACGGCAAGTGCACCACATAGCGGGTGCCCCGCAGGCTGTGAAGAGCTCTGCAGTGGATGAGCGTTGCCTTGGTGATACTAATAGAAACCAGGCCTCAGAGAGGGCCAAGAACCCCTGTGGGTTGAGTTATCTCCTCCTTATGAAGCTCTCTTCGCCGCCCCGTCCACAGGCTCAGATCAAACTCCCCGAATATTTATAAAACCTCTACCAGGAACAGAGAAAGTCAGCTGCCCAGCCGGGTGTCTGCCCACAGCTTTCTGGAGCTGTTTGGTGACACTCTCCGTGGCTCTTTGTTCTGTTTTTCTTCTTGCAGTGAGCAGGACGAGTAGGGAGGGAGGCGAGTAGGGAGGGAGGCAGGGAAAAAAGCGTCCCTCTGCCCTCTTCCCAGCTGATTCTGACTCAGGGAGTTTACTCAGAGTGAGGGGCCTGACTTTGGGCAGGACACCATATCTCCTGCCCCTCTCTGCTCTCCGGCCTCCTAGTTTGTCTTTTACTGCACCCTCTGTCAAAGCTGGGTTCCAGCTCAGACCCTTTATGCGCTACTCCTTTGTTGTTTACCGAGCCCCCTCCCCGCCTCTCCACCCTCCCTGCTTGGAGATGCTTGGCTGTCTCTGAGGAGAGATGAATGCTAAGAAGCTCTGTGCTGCCAAAATACAAAGGCAAGGGATGGTGGGCACTGGCAGCGAAAGAGGCTGCTGACCTCCCAGCCTCGGGAGCAGGAACCGACTTAGTCCCTGTGAAGAAAACGGAGTTCCTGAAATTCCTCATGTGGCCGCAGCAGGGAATTGAAGCTGTTCTGAGAAAATCTGTGTGATCTTTGTTAATTACTTTTTTTTTCTTTTTTGCCTAGTGATTATTAAAATGTAAAGAACTTAAAAAATACAGGCTACCTGGGGTGGAATGCAGTTGGAAGCTGCGTCCTGCTAGTGAATGGGAAGGCACCATTTGCCCAGTTGATGAGCAAAATGTCATGTAATTGCCCTTTCTGAAGCCCCCATCCCTTGGATGACAGACTCCATGCAGGAAGGCAGCAGGGGGTTGGGGACAAGTTCTGGATTGGGTTGTGAGTTTGAGTGCAATTTAGGTGTCATGCTGAGTTCTGTCAAGCCCAGCAGGTTCAGCCTGGGTAAGTTATGAAACTTACGTCTCTCAGTTTCTTCATCTTCAGAAAATGAGGGCCAGGTCTAACTGTGTGATTTTAAGTAACCAGGAAAGATTATAAGTGCCATACGGTATACAGTACTGACATAAATGTTATCTGGGCCAAATGTAGGGTGCAGGTGGCAAATGGCACAAGTGACAAAGCAGGAGAAGGATTAGCAAAGTGCCAAGAATCCTCCATGGAGAGGAGGCTTCATGTGTACCTTGAAGGATGAAAGGCATTGGGACAGAAGTGAGGAGACCAGTTGAGCAGGGGGCAGATGAGCCAATACTGGGAGGAACCCTGTGTGGGTGAGCTGGCTGGACCCATGGAGGATGGCGGGAATGACTGGAAAGTGAGGTTCAACAGAGAAAGCTGGTCCAGGCCATGTGGCAGAAGTGTGAGGGTGGGGGAGAAGACACTTGCTCTAAGCAAAGTGACAGTTCCTGCTTTTAAATTGAATGAATCTGCTTTGAGTGACACCCCCCCCCCGCCACCAGCCAGAAGAGGTGAAAGGAAACCAGGTCAGTCAGTGGAGGGCAGGACTCTCAGCCATTGGCTCATGTGACCCCAAGGAGGCTTAGGGTTCCGGCAGCTGAGGGATCTGATTCTCATGAGATACATCCTTTTGTCACCTTCCTGCCAAGGAGGCCAGCCAAGTGGCACAGCCTGGTGGGGATTAGAGTCAGGGAGTATGAGAGGAGGAAAACAAGCTTTCCACTGTGTCAGGAGCATGCGACAGTGACACCTGCATGACCCCAATGCACGAGGTGGCAGGCAGACACCCAGCTCTGGCATTGGAGAGGCGGTGCCTGGGCATCAAGAGGGCTCTTCGAGGAAACTCTGAAGCTCCTCCTCTATGTTTTCATTGACTGACTTCATGCCCACTGGACGCTGGCCCTGGTCTGGTGGAAGGGCCCCTGTGCTGTGGTACCTAGGCCAGGGGTCTGCTTGGGCTTCTTGTAGCCACAGCCCAGCTGTGGGTGAAGTGTCCGTGGGTTATAGGAACTTGTGCTCTAAGAACACACAAATGCTCCTCTGTTGGACCTTGCTTCAGGTACTTGGATCCTGGAATTCCCTGTCCAATTCCCTGAGCCTAAACTCAAGGCCAGTGTAAGCTTCTAACCCAAGTCTGTCTTGCCACGTAATGTGGGCCGTGGCATGGATGTAGACACCCATAGGCCCCGGGGGGTGACCCAGGGGTGGGTTGCAGGGTGGAGCTTGCACGTGGGGGCTGGGTGTTCATGTGCATACCCCAAGTTCTTTTCTAGTGCTAGGTGCAGTTACAGCCTGAAACAAGTTCTAAATTCAAACTTGGCCCTCAAGATGTTAGGAAAGGGTGTTTGTCAAGGTAGGAAGAGAACACACTGGATTTAATAACTGGTTAGCTTCATGTGTAACTTCCAGATATTTGGATATGCAGAAGACAGGCTCTATTGTACTTCCCCCTGGACTCCCAAAGGTTAGATAGAGGGTGGGGCTACATTTCTTAACCTACCATATTGCCTTCCTTCCACTTACATCATTATTAAGGGTCATCTTGTCTCTGAAGAGCCTTTCTGCCTCCTGCCAGGCCTGTAGGTACCATAGATGAAGCTGATGGGCAAACCCAAAAGACCCAAGGCCTCAGTGAGCCCCAGGTCTGTCTGTGCCCCTCCCCCCAGCCAGCTGCAGGAAGCCAGCAGAGAGCCCCGCACTCTCCCAAGGGTGTTCCTGTGGCCTCCATCACTTCACAAGGCCTGGGATCCCTCTGCAGGCTCTGCCTTCCATGGGGGCACAGTGGGTCCCTGGGAGATGCTGAGGGAACCTGGAAGACCCCCGTGGCCTCCCAAAGCTCCCACTCTGCCACATGCCCTCTGCCTCCAGCAGCCGAGGCCTGAAATGCCTCCACAGGCACCAAAACCTCGCACTCACTTCAGGGCTGTCTCCTCCTCGTTCTCTGTGGGCTCGCTCAGGTTGCTTTATGTATTCTGAATGTGTCTCTCCCTGCATCTCAAAGGCAGACCATTCAATAAAGAAGGCTGGAGGGCCCAGATGGAAACATGCATGTCTTCTTAAAAGTCTTAAAAAGTCTACATTATTATTTTAATTATTATCATTAATGTAATTAATATCCATAAAAAAATAACTCAGAGGGGTTGAAAATGAGAAGCAGAAGCTCCCACACCCTCCTGAGCCCCCGCTGCTCCTCTCCAGAGAAGACTGCAGAGCACAGCTGCTCCTGCCCCTTGCGGCAGCTGTCTGTGCTCATCCAAGGCTGGACTCGGTCTTTCTGGCTGTGACTTGAGGTCTCCAAGGAAAAGGGATTCCAGGAAGATGAGAAGAGAACCATGTGGGGAGCAGTACTGGTGTGATGGGACCGAGAGAGGACAATCATTGCGTGAAGGACACAGAGATGACATTGAGCAAGTCAAGGTTTCCTAAGGAGGCTGCAGAAGTGTGGGCGAGATGTGTGTACCAGGATGGCAGAGAGCTCACGAGGCTGCTAGAACTAGGAATAAAGCCAGGGAGAAGATTGAGAAAAGGTGAGGCCAGCCAGCTCCTCAAAATGTAGGTGGTGACCAGCATTTGGCGTTGGAGGTTGTGTCCCTCACAGGCTGTCTCCTTCACTGTCTGAGAAGTGGAGAGGTCCCTTCTTGGCCCACTCGGAGTGAGGCTCTGTCTCTGTGGGTGGCAGTTGGAGGGAACAGACAGGGCAAGTTTGATCATTTGGGAGCAGCTGAATGGGAGATGTGAAAGAGAAGATACAGATCATCTGGGAGGCTCAGGAGTGATTTTGTCTTTATACCCTTGAACTTTCAGGTGAGTGGGTCCATATGGACACAGGGAAATAATGGTGGTGGTCCCACCAACTAGGAGGGTCAGGAGGGCTGAAGCCAGCATCCGTGACTCCTAGGAGGCCACTATTGGTTCTGCTCTGTGTCATTCCTCGCTACTCTACAGGGTGCCATGGAAGGGGCCTAGTGGAGTTGCTAACAGTGGGAGGAGTGTGCCAGGCAACTTACCCAGGTCCACATAGGAAGCTGGAGGGAAGCCAAAGTGCCAACCAAGATCACCTCCAATACTTCCAAAGAACTATGACTTGGGGAAGTTGAAAGACAAATTAGATATCCCACCATGTGGAAGACCACCTTGGTGGACTCTCTTTAAATAAAGAGCAATCATTTCCATTTTGGCTAATCCTGTCCCTATCTCTATGTATTGATATGCACAGAGCTGGTGAGGCCTTTTTTTTTTTTTTTTATTCCTTCAATTGGCTTTAGGCAATGTAAATAGGGCTAGCTGAGGTGCTGATGGGTAATCTTTGAAATTAGGTGACCGTCATTTTCCCCATCCTGTGACTCACTGGGACTGCTCCATGCTGTCAACCGGGATGAGCCTCAAGATAAGAGGCTATGACTTCCCAGGGTAGAAAAGTTTA
This sequence comes from Dasyprocta punctata, assembly GCA_004363535.1. Classification (NCBI taxonomy): domain Eukaryota; kingdom Metazoa; phylum Chordata; class Mammalia; order Rodentia; family Dasyproctidae; genus Dasyprocta; species Dasyprocta punctata. The sequence goes on along the minus strand of RJWM01012789.1, from coordinate 48,728 downwards.
CACATCAGAACTGAAGCAAAACATTAGATGCTACCACAAGTGTGTTATGCAGATTACTCTTTCTGCATATCCCTCGTTCTGCATGTTGCAGAGGTGATCTCAGGCCACCTCTCTAGCCCAGCTCATAGCACTCACATACTTCCTGCCTTTCTCACAGTCACTCATCCTCAAGCCACACCCTTCTTTGGGAGTTAATAAAATCTGGGTTGGGCCCTGGGTCAAGGCTTTGGTTCCAGTGAACCACCATCTTGGCTGGACTTAGGACCCTCTTGGCTCCCCGTAACTGTAAGTATGTCTTAGCATCTTTATTCTCACTATGGGTTGCACTGGAAGCGGTAGATTGGAATTAACTTGTTGGAATTCCAGTAAGGTTTCCAGGGGATTACAAATATAAACTTCCCAGACTGTGACAAGGACTGGGAAGGGCTCTCTACACCCCCATGCATTCACTTCTTCTCCTGTCTCCTGTCACTGCTATCTGCCATGTACTGGAAGGCACATGATCTGGGGCACCATGTGTGTTCCTACCACCTTCTCTGAACTCTTTTTTGTTGTTGTCTTTTTGAGACAGTGTCTCGCTATGCAATTCAGGCCAGCCTTGACCTCATTTTGTAGATCAGGCTGATCTCAAACTTGCAGCAATCTTTTTGCCTCAGTCTCCTGAGTGCTAGGATTACAGGCATGTGCCACTATGCCTGGCCTGAACTCCTTTTTGAATTTTGGTCCTCATGACCCTGCAACTTACTCCTTCCAAAGTTGGCCTCCAAGTTCATTACCTTCAAGTTTATTAAAGGCCTTTTCCCCATGAATTGATATAAGTATACTTCAAGGAGGGAAGTTGTCTGAAAGATTCAGGATCTGGGTCTCAGACATGAGGTTTATTTGTTTTTAACTGACTGCCTAACAGGTCAGGCATGAGGTAGGCTAGCATATTCTGAAACTGCTACAAATGCTACCATGTCACATTCTCCATGGAGGGAAATTACTAAATTCACCACTACTTCTTTTTCTTCTTCTTCTTTGACTTTTACTTCTGTTAACAACAGTTTCCACCAGCTGTTACCCCTTTCTGTTACACAGGTACCCATGTTTGACACCACAGAGTCATGTGTTTTTCAGGAGCTTGTCTGATGGAGGTGACCCAAGCAGTGGGCCAGCCTACAAAGCAATAGGCAAATCCACCATTTCCTTTCATTTGAACTTACCACTGGGGACATTTCTGACTTCGGCGTTCGTCTAACAAGTATGTATTGTGCACCTACAACATGGCAGGCAGTATTATAAGTGCTGGAGGTACCACTTTGAGGAAAATAAACCAAGTCTCTGCCTTTTTCATGTGCATGCACACACATGCATGCATGAAATGAGTAGGTGATTAATAAACATAAATGACCTAGTGATGATAAATGCTACAGAAAAAAAGCAAGGAAGGGAGGAAAAAGAGTGCTTCGAGGTGACAAGGTTGCTCTTTCGTAGAGGGAGGTGAGGGAAGGCTCCGCTACTATGGTGATATTTTGGGGACCTGAAGTAAGGAAGCTAGCTGTGAGGATGGAGGGATAGAACATCCTCTTGTGGCCAGGCAGAGAATCCAGAAGGATGAGGGTGCCCAGGTAGGGCCCTGCCCATCATGTTGGAGGAATAATGTGGCAGCCAGTGTGCCCAGAGCAGAGAGCTGGTAGAAGATATGAAAGAGTGGGGTCACATTGTGCAGGGCTTAGTAGGCCATTGAAGGACATTGGTCATTACTCTGAGTGACGGGAAAGATTTGATCAGAGGAGTGCCATGATTCATTAGGGTCTTTAATGGTCACTCTGGCCACAGCATTGAGAATAAACTAACGAGGAGCTGGGGAAGGCTGGAAGCAGAGACCAGCTGGAGGCTTTTGCAATAATGTGGGCAAGATATGATGGTAGCTTTGACCAGCAGCAAGGTAGGGAGAGAAATGGTAAAAGGTCATTGGATTCTGGGTTTATTTAGAAGAAATTGCTAACAAGATTTGCAGATGGCTTGGTTGTGGAATATAAAATTCCCAGAAAAAACAAGAATGACTCCAAGACTTTTGGCTTGAACAACTGAAAGAATGGAATTGCCATTAAGTGACACAGGGAGGCTGAGGAAGGAGTGTGTTGGGGGAGGACAGAATTGGGAGTTTGATTTGGATGTCATTTGGACACACCTGGTAGATATTCCAGTGGGATGTCAAGCAAGCCGTTAGTTATCTAATTTTAGCGTTTAGGGGAGAGGTCCAGACCAGCGATTCAGTTTGGGAGCCAGCAGGTGGATGTCTTGTAAAGTCACACTACAGAGGGGAATGAAAGAAGATAGAGACATGGTCTCAAATTGGATCCCTAAGTTTCTTCTACAACATTCACCAGCTGTACTGAAGAGCCATGCTCAGAGTTCAGGATAGGTCAGGTCACTCCCAGCAGAGGCCAATTCCCTTTGGGTGTAGACTTTCTAGATCAAGAGTAAGTTCTAAGGAGATACTTTAAGATGGATTCCATTTCCCTGGAGGAGATGGTCAGGGAGATGGGTAGATCCTGGTACTTTTACGTGATATGAAAAGAAATATATGTTTTGTCTTTTTCCCTGGTTCATAGTACACAGCTCCTAAAACCCTTTGACTCCCCAGAGTGTCTTTTGTATGCTAATGAGCTAACTGGTAGCTAAGCACCCCTATGTAAATTCAGGATGGGGACTGGCGCCCAGAAAGGCCAAGGCCTGATTAGAAAGTTGGAACTTTAAGCCCCATTCTGTGACCTCCAGGGAGAGGAAAGGGGCTAAAGATTAAGTTAATCACCAGTAGTCAAAGATTTAAATTATCAAGCTGATGCTGTCAAGTCTCCATAAAACCCTGAAACAACAGACTTTAGAGAGCTTCCGGGTCCGTTCCCACATCAAGGCACTGGGAGGTTGATGGGCTGGCATAGGCCAGGCAGCTTCACACTGTTCCCACACCTTCCTATGTGTCCTTCCCATTTGGCTGTTCATGAGTGGACCCTTTATAATAAACCAGAAATAGTAAGTAAAATGTTTTCCGGAGTTCTGTGAGTCATTCTGGTGAATTAGTGAAACTCAGAGGAGAATGTGGTGCCCCAGTCCCAAATTTGTTGGTCAGAAGTATAGTTGACAATGGTGCACTTGGGACTGGCATCTGAAGTGGGAGGAATCTGGGAACTAAGCCCTTAAACCTGCGGGATCTGTTGCTAACTCTAGACAACTAGTGTCAAAATAGAATTGTACCATATGATATGCAGTTGATGTCCAGAGAGCAGGAGAATTGATCAGCATGAGGGGAAAATCCACCCATTTGGCATCAGAAATGTTGTGAGATAAAACAGTCTTGGATTGTGAGGCAGTGCATGAGGCGTAAGGAGTACACTGTGGGAGACTCCGAGTACATGCAAGCTAGGTGGCCTGGGTAGGAGTCCTCAGGTATAGCTGACATGTAGGGATGATTGTGTGCTGATCACCGGCTCTGGGACCTTGTGGGCCAGCGAAGGGAATATGCAGATGAAATTAGATAAGGCAGATAGTGAGCTCTGTAACTCAACAACTTGGTTAAGTCATTAACCCCACTGTAAGTTAGAGCTCAACCCTGAGCTGGGCTAATGACAAATGATGGATAAGCACTAGCTGTTAGTATCCTTTAACACAATCTGCCTAGATCCAGATCTAGTCTGATCAGGACTGGAGGACAGAGTTCAGAAAATGAGTCGCAATACACTGTCACGTTAAGACACGAATCCAGCTTCTAGAAATGACTACTTCTAGCATAACACAAGAAAGATTTTATTTTTATGAAGCGGGAAGCAAACTCCCTGAGAGAAACACTGCAGAAAAACTTGAATCTCACAAGAAACACACCGTGAAACACATTCTCACATCTTCAAGTGGAACAAGAAAGTGGCGAAGGTAATGTGAGATGTTCAAAGCCCAGGGCTGGAAGGGCTGGGTTGATGGCCTGAGCTGACCACTGTATTGGCAGAAAGACTGACCTCAGCTTCAGAAGACCAATGAGGGGCAGCTGATAAGTTCTTTGTAGAGGGGAGACCTGAAAGTGCCACCTAAGACCAGCTGGCCTCACCCCTTCATTTCAGTTAGATAAAATGGGGACCTATTGTGAGGAAGAGCCTCCACAGGCCAGAGGCTAGTGGTGGGCACAAGGGCTGAGACCAGGTCTCAGCCAGGCAAGAGCTGCACAGTGGGACACAGGGCAAGGTGTGAGGACAGTGTGCAGTGAAATGTGGAATAGAAAACTCTAGTTCCTGGCTCAAGATGGAGGACCTCATGCAATGACCAGCCCAGGATTGGGGAAATCTTCTTTCAAAGTAAAAATCAGATAAACAGTAAGTAAAATCACAAGAATAATAATTTCACATTACACTGTGGAAACATCTAGACTAAAGGTGAAAGAAAAGACTCATCCTTGGTTTTTCTGTTCTGAAGCTGGGGCTTCATTTCAAAATCACAGAAATCAAGGACAAGACCACAGGACAAGGTCCTGGGGCTTTGCTACAGTTGTCCTGTGAAGGGGCAACTAGTTCCTTGGGGTTTGATGGAACTAGAACCTACAAGCACAGTATTGCTCCCAAATCTCCCCCTACCCAACTGTGTCTCTTCTTAAGTTACAGTGATCATGGAGATTAATTTGGCTCTCTGCTTCTAGACAAAAGGTCAAGGTTAGAAATGACTTGGAACCAATGTGGAAATTCTGTTTCCCTCCCCATGACGGTCTGTCAGCCCCTAAGCACTTCTGCTTATATTGGTCTTGGAGAGGACATTGGTTTCTCATGTTCTGACAGAGACTCTGGCCTCTCAAGTTTGCTTTCCAGGGAATCTCAGCAAACCACAAAAAGAATCACTCTGTTTGTTCCTCTTTTATCCAGGTTATCCTGCATATTTTCTAAGCAAAAGACATTACATATTTCTCTTGCTCTTGAAATATGTGCATATTGGGTTTGCTGTTGCAGATCCACAGGCAGCAGAAAGCTCTGTACAGAGCCCAGAGTCTGATCAAGAGGTGGAGCACCTTTGCTGAATTTAGGCTCACCTCCACCCCAAGTCAAGGTCTGAAATAATCTGTGCCTTCCACACAGCCAATCCAATAATAGAGTTCAGAGGAGGATAATCAATCAACCGTTAAAGGCAAGGGTGTCCCTACCCCATTGAAGTTCCCTTTGAAGCTCTCAAGTACCAAAGAAAGGCTGCTTCCCTAGGATGTTTCCCTGCACCTTGCAGGGACAGTCTTGTCCCTCTTCTGTCTCCACCTGCATAGCAAGACTCAGTCCTCATCACCCATTGCCACTGAAAGGTTGCCAAGAGACTTTTCTTCAAACAAGGCTTGGGAGGTTTCTGCCTCTTTGGTATTCCTGTGAGGGGCTGGACTTCTCACTCTATAGAGCCTCTAGACCCACTGGGATGTGGGCAGCAAGTAGTGGGGAGGCACCCCTGTGTTGGTCCTTCTCCATTTTTCCTTTCAAGCTGTTCTCTTCTCTTTGCCACCTTGCACTGTGACCTCAGGGCTGTCTGCCAGGAATTAAATCTCCAGCTTCCTTACCCCCTGGCTTCTTTCTGGGATTGGCCACTGTGAGGCTGAGGAAGTTGGGGTGGAGAGGGCATCACTTCCCCAGGTCCCTCCCTGCTTCAGTACCTTGGTCCTGGCAGGGGCTGTGTCTCTCAGGCTGCTGCTCTCACCGGTGGCCTCCTCTATGGTCCAGCTCTCATCAGACCCAGCCACCTATTTCCTGCTTTGGCCCTGTAACTCAAGGGTGGTAATAGTTGCCGACTGTTGCTAGTCCCTGGGGACCTGAGTGGTCCTTATTGCTTCCCTGACCCCTCCCACTCAGTGATCCTTCACTACATGCTTCCCAGTTAAACTCTCTGAAAAGAATTCTGTTTCCTGTCTGCTATACCTGACTACATATGGTGCTTCCAGATAAACACTACCTTAACCATAAAGTAAATAAGAGACTTTCTGACTTTTACTCTTTTGAAACTTCATTAGTATCCAAAAGGTAAACTTGGCTGCCTACTGGAGAATCTACCTGGGGACAAGGACAAGGCTGTGGAAGTTTTAGAATGAACAGGACAGCAGGCACTGGTAATTGCTGAGCCTTCTTTTTTGTAAGAATCTCAACTCATGGTATGAATGTCCGAGTGGCATGGGGGCAGGGACAGAATCTACCAAGCAAGGATTTGAGATTTATTGGTTAATTTCAACTTACCAAGTAGGAATGAGAGCTAGAGAAGCACCTACTAAGATTCTTTCACTCCAAACCAGTGAAACTCCAAACCTTTACAGATTCTCATCTCAGGGGAAAATGAAATCTGCTGACATCCAGAGAGATGGAGGGCTATGAACTTGGGAAAGTCACATTACCCTTCAGAGACTCAATATGCTTATTTTCCAATTGAGAATTTAAAAAAAAATTGTCCTTATAGGATTGTTTACTCAGTATTTGGACAAAACACTCCTGGCCAAGTAGCTCCCACTGAGAAGAGGCATCCAAGGGGCTCCGCACAATGCCCGGCACGTGACAGCTGCACTTACTGCCCATCTCCTTGGCATCCCATTAAAGAAATAGTCGTTCTTGAGAAGCTTCTTGGAAGATAAGGTAGGTCAAAGGCTTACTAAGGCAATCAGAGGACCAGTGAAAGACACTCTGTCCTTCTCTCCTACCTCAGAGTAGATTTGGACGAGGAGACTTCTCACTCGCTGTGCTGCCCCTTAGCCTAGCTCCCCGGTCCCCCGACACCAGGCAACTTGAGATAAAACCCTGGCTACATTGGCAGGCTTCTTCCTCTCTAGAGCTGTTGGAATTGACTCATGAGGTTCCCACCGGTGCTGCCTTGCTGCCAGCCAGGAAAACATAAAAATAAAACATTCTTTGCTGGAGACCAGTGATGGGGACGCATGCCCGGAGCCTGCTACTGCAGTGTTCTCCAACCACAGGGTCGTGACTGCAGCACATTCCTGTTTCCCTGGCTCCCGATCCTCTCACCAGTCTCCCTGTCCTGCTACACCAGGCCCAGGGGCTCATCATGAAGGTCTGAGCTCCCTGCACTCGCTAGAGAGGCCCCCTGGGTGCCCTGAACAGGCTGCTGGAGTACTGGGCAGGAGGGCTGCAGTTGTAGCTTGGAAGAGAGCTTCAAAGACTTCCCAGCTTTATTATTTTAAATAATGTCCAGTGAGTGAGTTGGACAGGAGTTTGAGGGCTGAGAACTAAGACCTATGAGGTCAGCATGTTGTTTGTGGAGTTCACTGCAGCTTCTCAGCCTTAGCTTGCCAGAGTCAGGGTGGAATAGGGTGTCCCGGGGTGCCTCCAGTGGGGGGTTAGCATGCATGCAGAAACACACACACAGCAGCCAATGAGAAGGGGAAACTGAGCTCAATGCAGGCATAAGTATTGTGTTTTCTTGTCTGCCAGGCTATGGGGGTAGACAAGATCACCAAAGGGAGGCTGAAGTCTTAAGCTGTGAGCAGAAGAGTCCTCCACTTGGTGACCCAGAAACAGACATAGGCTGGGTGGTGGCCTCAGGTCTCCCCAGAAGCTCAGGTTCCTGAGGAGAGCACTGGGGTTCTTCTATGCATTCAACACATGCCAGGCATCAGTGTGCAGAGGTATGGGATACAGAGCAGTGAACGATAGTCTGGTTCTCCACATGCTTTATTCCCAGCTGGAGAGACAACTAGTTCATGTCTTGGGTGTTACTTTTGACCAGTTGATGGAGAAAAATAAAGCCAGGTGAGGGGTCCAGGTAATCTTTGGGCAGAGGTGTCTGCAAATGTAGCCAGTTTGGGTTTTATTGTCAGCAAAGATGCCCTAAGAAGGAATAGGCGGCCGGGCGTGGTGGCGCACGCCTTTAATCCCAGCACTCAGGAGGCTGAGGTAGGCGGAGCGTTGTGAGTTCGAGGCCGGCTTGGGCTACAACGTGAGTGCAAGGCCGGCCTGAGCTACATAGTGCGACCCTGCCTCAAAAAATCCAGGGCCGGGAGTTTGGCTCAGTGCCTTAAGCGCCTGCCCTGGCAGGCGCGAGGTTGTGAGTTCAATCCCTGGTGCCCCCAAAAAAAAAAAAAAAAAAAAAAAAAAAGAAGGAATAGGCTAAACAGCTATGGGGTGGTGGGGAAGGTACAGCAACTCAGGCAGAAGAAACACTGAAGACAAGGGCACTGAGGCAGGAGTGTGCCTGACTTCCTTCAGGAGCAGTAAGGAGTCTGGTGTGGCTAAGGGGAGGGAAGAGTGAGGAGACTGAAGGAGGTGAGGGCAGGGGAGAAACAGGGCTGGGTCAAGGGGCCTCTGGCTCCACGGGGTATGATGGAGGCCTGGGGGGTCTAGAAGGGTCTGAGCCAGGGAAAGTGTGAGCCAGTGAACACGGACCACCTTGGCTCCTGAGAGCTGACTGTAAGAGGATAGCACAGTAAAAGGGTGATGGGGTAGTGATCAGGTGAGGTAAATGGTATCCTAGAGTCTGGATTTAAGTGCTGACTGTATCACTTGTGTCACATAGGGTAACAGAATCTCTCTGTGCTTCTGTCTGCCTGCTCATAAAATGGACTAGTGCCCGTCTTCCTAGGGTTCATTGTAGGATTGTGGGTGGATTAAATGAGTGAATGAATGCACAATGCCTGGCATGTAGTAAGAGCTCAATAAACATTAGCTACTGTACTGTTGCTTTTTTTTTTTTTTTGCAACACCGGGGATCGAACTCAGAACCTCGCACCTGCCAGACAGGTGCTTAAGGCACTGAGCCAAACTCCTGGTCCTAATTTTTTGAGGCAGGGTCGCACTATGCAGCTCAGGCCGGCCTTGCACTCACGTTGTAGCCCAAGCTGGCCTTGAACTCACAACGCACCACCTACCTCAGCCTCCTGAGTGCTGGGATTAAAGGCGTGCGCCACCACACCCAGCTTGTACTGTTGTTTTTGATGCAACACAGTGACTTGGAGACAGGAAGTCCAGGTCATGGGGGCAAAGGGTATTAAAACTGAAGTCATCAACTACTAGGTCAGTCATAGGACACACTGAGAAATCAGGAGAAACTATAGGTTCTAGATGCGTAGCTGTCCAGGAGCAGGTGGGAGCAGCCTTGTTGGTCACTCCAGGGGCCAGATGACAGTCTGCAGGTGGGCAGTGGGGGGCACCCCAGGAGTTATGTTGGTGGCTGACTGGAATGAGGAACCTCAGGCAAGGAAACTGAGAAATGAAGAGTTGGGCTCCAGGCAGTGCAAAGGTAAGGGGGCGTGGTAAGAGATCAAATCAAGAAACCAGCCTGCTCAGGGACAGCTCAGGGCCACATCTTATTTCAACAGTTTTGGGGAACATTTTGAAGATCATTTTTGGCTCCCAAAAAGGTAGGGAGTGGGGCAGCCACAAACACATTCCAGTTTCAAGACCTGGAATTTGGGAGGCAGCTGGCAGGGCGCATGATGCAGGGATGGGCTGCTGTTTGGGAAAGAGGTGTAAACCCACCACAGGCTGGGGAGGCTCCAGGAACCAAGAGACACTTAGCAGAACCTATGAGTGTGTTTGGATTACAGGTGATATCTCAAAGGGTTGACCAGACATCTAAAAGTGGGCTGCAAACCTCTCTGCCTCTAAGTTGGAGGACACCGAGGACTTGAGTGCAAGTTCTTAAATGGAGGATGAAATAGCACAGCTCTGAGGCCTGTGGGGATATGTAGGCAGTGATCTCCCCAGAACAGCTTGTTTCATAGTTCTTGGGGATGTGGTTTATACATGGGTTTTGATAAGCAATGAGATAAAATCAATGTCCACTTTCTATGTCTGCTCTAGCAGCCTCTTCCTCTCCTTTGGTGCTGTTCACTCTTATTTTCCCTTCTTTCAACCAACTTGATTATCAGGCTCTTGGATGAGGAGCTGAGCAAGGGAGTCTCTCCAGACCTTAGCCCACCAACCCTCAGCTAACCAACGGATGACCCACTAATAACCAACCAACCAATCAAATACATGGGGAGAATCATGGCCTCTCAAAGGTGTCCATGTCCTCTACCTGGAACCTATGGTTTGTTACCTTATAAAAAAGAAACTTAAGGTTGCTAACTGACTAATCTTAAGTAAGTATAATGTCCTGGCTTATCCAGGTGGCCCCAATGGAGTCAAGAGGCTCTTTAAAAGTGGAATCAGGAAGCAGAAGAAGGATCAGAGACAGACAGAGATATGATTATAGAAGACTGAATGGTCAGAGAGCTGCCGCATTGGTGACTTTGAAGTGGAGGAAGGAGGCTAGGAGTCAAGGAATGCAGGCAGTTCTACAAAACTGGAAAAGGCAAGAAAGCAGATTCTCTCCCAGACCCTCCAGGAGGAAACAGGGCCCTGGTAACACTTTGATTTTAGGTCAGTGAGATCCATTTGGTACTTCTGACTTCCAAATTGTAAGATACTTAATTTATACCCTGGAAGCCAGTGGTGGTAATTTGTTACTGCAGCAATAGAAAACTAACCCAGCAAACTGGTATCAGTTCTGCATGGTGAAGCCCAGCACCACAGCGTGCAGGCCTTCGGACTGGCTGTCTGGTCTTAGCTCACAAGGTCAGCTCTCTGTGCTCCAGCCAATCAGAGAACTCATCGTTGTTTGACAGTCTATGACCCTGACCTCTGTCAATGCTCAAGACTCCCAGGAAGGGTCGTCAGGGATTATGTTTGTATGGAACATTCAGGCCTCCAAAGTCCCTCCGCTGGTTGATGTGAAGTACAAAGGCAGTGCCTTCTATGTGAGTGGCTGGCAAACTGGAAAGCTAATACAAACATGAACTAATCTCTGCTTTTATGTGGGTGTGTGGCTCTCAGGTCTTTGAGCCCAAGGCCTCTGAATGCTCTCTGGGCTTTTCCTTTTAGGGCATTAACTGTAGTCTTAAGTTACACTTTCATATATTCAAATGCCATTCTCCTGGTAGATTTGAAGCATCCTTGAAGGAAGGGTTGTACACTTCAGTGCTTGCTAACCCTCAAAGGGAGAAACAGCAGGAGGTAAAAATGGGGACAAGAGCTGAAAAGCAGAGGGTCAGGAGGTTACCACAGGCTGCCAAAGGCACTGGGCCCACTGCATGGCTGGGCCACAGCCCCCAGACTCAGACTCCCTGATGACAGAGCCCAACCATACTTTGTCCCTTTAGATACAATGTGCAGGGAATACTTGCTGTATATATTTCCTTCAGTTTACTTAAGGGCCCACCATGACTTCCTCTAAACTCTGAATCCTGGTACCCATTATTTTTTTTTCTTCTGTACTACCAGGAATCGAACTCAGGACCTTGCACTTGCCAGGCAGGCACTATATCACTGAGCTATATTGCTGGCCCATGGCTCCCACTATTCTATCCTATGAAAAGTGGCAATGCTAATTTCTTACAAGGTTTCCTACCTTACAGGCAAAGGACCCTTTAGAGTCATAATTCTGGGCCCTCTTCTACTCTCATGCTCCTCCACGGGTCCGGCAGACAACCCTTTGGGTACTTCCTGTTCCCACAGATGAGGTAATGGATACAGGACAGGTGGGGACCCAGTGGCCATCACAGCAAGCTCACTCTTCCCTATCGTTGGCACGGCCTGTTCTATTACTGTGCCCTGGGCCACATTAGGTAAACAGTGGAAAGAAAACAATGTCTGTCGGCTACAGAATGAACCCATCAGGAAAGGAATGTTATTGCCAAGTGTTCTCAGAGGGCAAGACAAACAAAGAAGGTGAAACCTGTCTTTACCATCAGGCCCAGTTCCCAACCATGGCCCTCAACAGCCCTGCTATGCGCAAAGGCCCTGGACACAGAGTCTCTTTCGATGTGCCCTGCCACTTTTCCAGGATCACCTTGGCCTGTTCCCTCAGCTTGTGGGTGAGGGGTTTCCCGGGGAACAACTAGGGGTGCTGGTGGGGCAGAGGCTATTGGGATTCAGGCTGCTGGCAGGCCTGGCTCCACCCTGACTGCTGGCTGTGCCCTTTCAGCAGTGGCATTCCCATCTCCAAGGAGGCAGTCACATCAATAAGGGACGTTCGGCATCTTGCCCTCGCGGCGGGCAGAGGTGTCCCATAGCAACTGGAGCTGTGATCTGCATATGACAGCACATTGCAGCTATTCAGGACTTTTCTTTCCCCTACTTTCTTTGAAACAAGCTTGCCCTATATCCAAGTTCCCTGTGAGCCTCATACAATGAAAACAGCAGTTGACAGGTTCCCTGTAACTTGTGAAATCTGAGTGCATCCAAGGGGAGAAAGAGTGCTCATTACTGAAACACAAAACGAGCCTCTTTCAAGGCCCCGCTAGTCAGCCCTTCAGTTTGCTGCCACTGACCTCACTGCCCTTCCACGCACAATAAGCAGAGGAGGAGAGAAGAGAGAGGTCTTTACTCCTTAGGTAGCCAATTGATCACCCTTCTAACCCCTATGGAGGCTTCTGGGCCCAAACAATTCTGGTGACAGAGGTCAGGACTCCAGCCCCTTCCTCTGGGGAGATCTTAGCTCTCCCTGCAGGGACTTTCCCAGGTAAAATAAAGACAAGCTTGAGAAGCATTAAACAAACTCCTGCTGCTGATGAGACGAGAAATAGAGCAAGGGGAAATGAGAGGCGCCCAGAGCCACAACAGTGGGCCTCAGCCTGTTTATCCCATCAGCCCTAACACCCTGTGCACACTCTGGGACCAGGTCATGGACTGTGTAGGTCCAGTCACATCCAAGCTCTAACATGGTGACCAGTGGCCACCAGGGAAGTGAATTGTGGGGAGGAAGACATATATGAGGAGAAAATGGCTTTATTTTTTGCCTACATTGGGTTTTATCTAATTAACCAGAGTGCTAATATCCAAAATGTGAGGGGAGATGGGAAAGAAGAGGAATAGGGGATAAAGAAAGAAGAAAATGGGGAAGGAAAAGAAGAATTCATAAGATAGGTCCAAAACAGCTCAAGTTTGGAAGGAAAGCCTGTGAAAAATGGCTGCCCCTTCCTGAGGCTGTCCAATGAGCATTCTAGGCAGACTAGCACTGCTGCTTGATTGGTGCGCCCTATCATGTACACACAATGCGGGTAGCATATGTGAGAATGGCGCGGTGGGTGAGGCTGAACCAGTCTGTGGCTTATCTCTGCCCAGCCCTCAGAACGGCAAGGGATGGCCAGGCAGGATAGGGCTCCACTCTTTCCTTTCTGGTTTCAGAAGTAGTAACGGAAGGTTATCACACGATCCTGTTTTGCCAATGATCTACTATAGGTTTATTTGGGGACCACAGGAACTTAACTGTTGGGTTTGTAGTTTTATCATCAGAAAATTAATGGTATCACTCTTTAAATATGCTATGTTCATTTTACCAATGCTCTACCTTCTGGAATATTCTGTATCTATTCACTTACCTGGCAGACTCCTAACAATCCTTCAAGCTACATATATAATGCCATACCTTTACACATGTTCACATCTTAGCACGTTCACGTTATATTATGGTGATCTGTCACAAGATGATAGTTTCTTTGAGGGTAGGAGGAAATGCTGTTTCATTTTAGTGACTGGTAGTTAGCACACCATAGCAGTTCAATAATCACCTGAAGAACTGAACTAGATTAGAAGGATGTTTCTTTTTAAGGTCCTGGATTTGTTTCGTTTTCAACCATCAAAGATTTAGGAACAGGCTTAGAACATTGCAAAACTCTGTTCATGTCATGTTAATGGGAATCCCCAGAGCAAGGCAGCGTGGTAGTCCTGCTTACGCAGTGCCTACCATTGGCCTGGCACAGTGGTGGATTCCAAGTACTGGGAGGTTGCGCTGTAATTACAGAGGCTAACGACACAACCCAAGGGTGTCATGCTTGGGGGTGCAGCAGGAATTCTGGGAAGGAAGATCTGTGTGGACTACAGCCATTGCAAAAGGTAGTGAGGAAAGTAGAACTTACATTATCCAAGATGACTGTGGTAGCAAATAGGAATGGTAAAAAGCACAGAGGATTTTTAGGTCCGGCAAATTTCTACATATGATACTATTAAGGTGATGAATGTCATTAGACACTTGTCCAAATTCATAGAAAATACAACACCAAGAGTGAATCCTAATGTAATGTAGGGTCTTTGGGCAATAATGACATGTCAGGCCATGTGTGGTGGCACACTCCTATAATTCCAGTACTCGGGTGGCTGAGGCAGGAGGATCGTTGCAAGTTCGAGACCAACCTGGGCTACAAAGTGAGCCCAAGGCCAGCCTGAACTACACAGCAAGACCCTGGCTCAAAAAGACAAATAATAAGATGAAGAGGAAGAGGAAGAAGAAGAAGAAGAAGAAGAAGAAGAAGAAGAAGAAGAAGAAGAAGAAGACAGTGTTGGTTCATGAATGGAACAAACGTAGTATTGCAGTGGGGGAAGTGAACAGTGTGGGAGGTTATACCTGCCGGAGGGAAGAGTATATGGAAATACTGTGTATCTGTTCCATTTTGCTATGAATCTAAAACCACTCTAAAAATAAAGTCTGTTAAAAATATGGAAACACAAGCTTATTTGGGGTATTTTAAAAGTGAAGCATATTGAAAAACGCACAGGGAAGGCAGAAAACATGACTTGCCTATGGACAGTTGAAGAGGGTATACATTGAAGAATACTGAGAAATTAGGTTAGATAGACAGGGCGAGGGCAGATGAAACATCTTGAAAGCCAAGTAGAGAAACTGGGACCTGATATTGGGGAACACAATGAGGTCGGGAAATGATATAATGAAATTAGCAGCATTAGAAGAGGGATTAGAAGAGGGATTCAGAGAGAAGAGAGACTAGAACATGCCTCTGACATGGGGGAGACTTGGGGGAGATTCTCCCAGCTTGGGGTACATACTCGGATCCTGTGGCTGTCTCTGAGCAGAGTTGTGGAAGGCAGCAGTTAATCTGGCAACAGTGGCAAGTACTACAGTGCTCCATGAGTACCAGCTTTCTACATCTGGGTCAAGATCAAGTAACAGGACTCAGTGCTCAAGCTTGGAGGGGAGGGGGCTGGCCTGCTTAGTATACTTCATGTCACTGTAACAGAACACCATAGACTAATTTATAAAGCAAAGATATTTATTTCCTAAAGTTCTGGAGAAATGTATTTCTCACAGTTATGCTGCATCATAACAGGGTAGAGAGTAAAACGGAAAGGGCACCTGTGTACAAGATCAAGAGAGGATAAAGACTGAATTTATCCCTTTCTGAGGAGCCTGCTCCTGTGCAGACTAACCCACTTCCAGCATCCTAAGTTCCTTCATGAGGAAAGTGCACCACGACCTAATCACTTCTTAAAGCCCCCTCCCCTGACACTTACAATGACAAAGTTCAGCAGGCGTTTTGGAGGAGACATTCACACTGGGGCACATATTGTATGAAATTTGAACTTCATATTGTTTTCTTAATATTTAACAGGATGATAAATAAGACATTTTTTTTAAAAAAAGATAATATTTGCTTTCTTGTTGAGTCTCTGGATTTTTAGCTCAGAGTGTAAGAGTTGAAGATAGAGTTTTCTTCTTAAGCTCCATCTGGGAAACCAGTCAGTTCTTCAACAAATACTTAGAGACTGAGGACAGAGTAGAGAAGGAAACAGTCAAACTCTCTGCTCTCATAGAGCTAAGAGTCTAGTAAGAGGTCTGTGAAGTTAATTTCTTATCAAATATGGAGGAACAAGAAGGATGAGTCCTGAAACTGTTTAGAAACCAAGGTAAATGTGAGAGAGAAGAAGAAGGAACTGCTTACTTTATTTTATAAGAGTAGTCCTTAAATTACCCACCCCAAAATCCTAAAGGTTGCAGACACAATTTCCTTGCAGGAATTGTGGCCATGGTTGGAGGGAATGAGAGTGGTCAAAGCCCCTTAGGGAAAAGAGATTCAGATCCACTGACTAGCTGCTTTGGACCCTTGATGGAGTGAGATGTTATTCTCTGAAGAGAGTATCTTCTCAGTGTTATTTTAAAAGGTAATATAGACATGAAGATGTCAAGCCATAGTGACAATACATCAAGCTGAAAGGAACAGTCGGTCTGTTCAAAACATTAATGATAAAGCATGACATGTGGACATCAGCAGAGGCAAGGGAAGAGGGTTCAGCTCTCTAGATGCACCTGTTCTCCTGGGGACTAGAACATAGCTACACCCCTGCCCAGGTTTTGAGAATTATTGCAAGATTGTTGTAGTCAGTGTTTACAGGGAAATAGATTTAATACAGCACACGTAATTCATAGGATTATCTTATACTACACGCAAAGGGTCAAATGCTGAAGAGTGCCAGAAATCTGTCCACACTCTAGAGACCCAAAGAATGTAGCTGGGGACCTGGATCCCATGGTAATGTCCTGCATGAGTCCAGCTGAAGACCTAGAGCTCAAGACAATGCCTCCCATGAGTCCACCTGGAGGCCGAAAGCCCACAACAATGTTTCATGCAAGTCTGTTTCATGAATCTGGGAAGATCCATACTGGGAAGGGCCAAAGGTCAGCGGTGGAAGCTAGAAAGTCTGCACCAGCAGGATGAAGGATCTGTGCCAGCAGGCTGAGGGGTCTGCACTGGAGCCAGAAAGCAATGCTCAAGGTAAGGACCAGAGCTACCCCAAAAAGAACCACAGCCATCCTCAGTGACAGGGAGGACCTGAGCTCCTTCGACAATGGGAACAATTGAGTTCACATCTGGAAAACCAGTGTGACACACTTCTCCAGGAAAATCAACAGCACACCCTCTTCCCCTCCAGTTCTCCTTTTTATGCTGCTGCCAACAGTCCTCAGGTGGGCCTTCCACACCCACCACCATGCTGGTTCGGTTCATCTGGGTGTTACAGGTTGCCCATTAGTTCATCCACCACAAAGCCTGAGTGGCAAATTCCATTTTGAGTTAAAAAAGAACTCCTGAGGGTGAAAACTCCCAAACAACGGCTCAGACATTTTTACCAATTCGTGAGTGCTCCATCCTGGAAGAATTCAAACCCAGGTCACCTGTGTGAGGGATGTTGCGCTCCATGACCAAAACCCTCCAGTGCTTTACAGCTCTTCTTCCAGTGACAGCAAGGAGAAGGAGGAAGCTCAGGCCCACCCTTCAACAGAGCCCAGAGAATAAACTTTTCAGCAACAATCATGGGGGCCCAAATCTGATTCTTAAAACTAGGTGTCATTCTCTGCTGAATTTTCATCATGGAGGGTATTCTCTCTGTGTCACTTTTTGTGGCACAGAGGCATCAAAACATGGCTGAGAGCTGGGTGTGGTGGCGCAGTCCTGTAATCCCAGCACTCGGGAGACTGAGGCAGGAGGATCATGGCAAGTTCAAGACCAGCCTGGGCTGTAACGTGAACCCAAGGCCAGCCTGAACTGCATAACCAGACCCTGTCTCAAAAAGACAAAAAAAAAAAAAAAAAAAAAAAAAAAAAAAAAAAAAAAAAAAAAAAAAAAAAAAAAAAAAGAAAGATGGCTGAGATCAACACAGGAGACAGTAAAGGACCTAGTGCAAGGGAGAGACTTGTCTGGAATCAAAACACAGCGAAGTTTGCACTCAAGGGCCAGGCAGAAACTCCTAAAGAGAAAGAGGCCCAGCTCTGACAGGGCCAGATCCCAACTGACCCCGGGTTATAAGGAGTCTCCTTAGATTATCGAACAAATGGCCTTAAAGTCACCTTTTGCTGGAGGAAGCTTGGTCCTTACAGGAGGGAATTAGATGGGCCTCTGATAAAGCAGTGCATCCTGTCTGACTCCCTGTCCACACCCTCACAGCTGGGCCTGCTGTGGCTGCTGCCGACTTCAAAGGAACCGCTTCCCTTGGATCCACATCAAGGACTGGATTGAGAAAACGGTCCCCTGACCTTATAGTAAGGGATGGGACCACCTTTGCTTTGTGCGTGTGTATGGATTTTTCCTGTCACTATTGTGTTTTCATGCACTGGATATTAAATGTCTGAAAACAATCATCGGAAATAGTCTTTCACCTACAACCAGAGACTGGAACCTGGCCCAATCGGGCAGAGGCTGTGCTCACCCCATGGGGGCCTCGTGGCCTATGTTAGGGATGCTAAGATGGGTGGCTGGGTTCTCCCAGCTCCACCCCAAATACTGGTTCTCTGAGGGCCCCTCAACCAACTCAGCCCTGGGCTCCAAATGGATGTGTCTTTTGCCCACTAGTGCTCTCTCAAGGGGAAACAGCCAAACCTCATCCTCAGATCCATACTCCGCCTGTTCTCAAGGTTTTCCACTGCAGCTTCAACCCAATCTGATAATCAAAACCATTCCAGGCCTGAAACACAGCCCCCTCCTGGGATGTTGGGAAGGTGCCGATGTGGTGGTGGTAAGCCATGTGGGGAGACGGTAGAATTTCTACCCATCTTGTGGTTAAGCCTGCTGGGTGCTGGTCGTGGGAAGCTGACGAACTCTGTGGCTATAAGTAAGCTTTGGGTTGGCTCCTCCAATCCACACCCGCCCAGGCCTGCGTTGTTGCCCCCCTGGAAAGAGGGCATGTCCCTCACTCAGGCTGCGCTGCCTGGCTTCGGCAGCCTCCTGTTCACAGAAAGTGCCACACCAAGGCCAACAGGGACTGTCCAGGCCTCTGTGGTGTGACCTCTGCTGAAGAGAGTCGGGCCAAGCCATGGGCCAATACCCACAGGCTGAAAAGGAGATGGAGAACATGGATGAGGGAAAAATGAGGAGCACGAAGATCTGTACCAGAGGTTGCCCCGGCGAGCCTCTCTGTGGGCTTTCTCAGCGCCGTCTGTAAGTCCTGAGGTTTCAAGAATCCAGTGAAGAAAAAGCAGGCCCCAAAGACATGGGTCACCCCCTTCCTGCCTCAAACACCAGGCCCAGAAAATGCTATTAATACCCACGGCCTCTCCCCAGCCACGCAGGGTGTGCAGGGCTGGAGCCTGCTCCTCCGTTGCGGCCAGCTGTTCTGAAACAGGTTGGGAAAGTGATCTTTGGCATACAGTGAAAAGGGTGTGTATGATGGGGGTCCCACGAGCTCTCTATCAGGGCCAATATTATTTTTAATTGCTGAGAATCGGGCTGCGCCTGTTCCTCAAGGCTGCAGAGCACCAGCCTGCCAGGAATTGGAAACCAGCTTCAAAAGGGGGTGAAAAACCTCATACCAAGGACTGTTCATTACGGAGCTGTCGCTTCTTGTGGAAAATCAGGTTATGCCTCAGCGTTTATACAACCCCAGCACCCCCTCTTTTTCATCCCTGTGTAGAAAGGGAGCAGTGAATGTGAGCAATCTGGGAATTTCGGTTTCTGCTCTCCTCCCCCTCCCCGAAGCATGACCGATGGCCCATTTTTCAAGCCAAATCTCACCCCTTGCAGGCAGCTGTCAGGAAACCACAGAAGGTGCTTGGAGGAGCACAAGAAATGGCTGGTTCTAATCTGGAGGGAAAAAAATGAATTAACAAGGCAGCTACTTATGGAAGAATGTTTTCTTTTCTTCAGCCCCAGCCTGCATATTTTCACAACATGTGTACTCTGTTCCCTTGTCACTTCCCTGTTTTCTTTGGGTAAATAACTGGGCTCTGGACTTAAGGGAAGAAAGAAAGAAAGAAAAAACCAACTTGGGAGTATCACTGGGCAGGCCTGGCTGTCTGCGCTGTGAGGAAAGAGGAGCCCGCAATGAGCATAAGACAGGCCACTCGCAGACTCAGCTTGGCCCAGCCCGGACAGGGCTTCCCAGTGAACTCTGCAGGTAATGGTGTGGGAGTCAGAGAAGGGAGGACGCAGCTGCCCGCCCAGCCCTGGGCTTGGCAGGCTCCGAGACTGCGGGAAATAAAGAACTTTTCTCCTTTGCCAAGTCAACCGTGAAGGCCTCTCTGAACCTGGCAGAGTCAATAAGATACACGCGGCTTTTCCACCAGCTCTACCCTTCCACTGGCGGGGAAGTGGCCAAGGTGAGAGAGGGCTCCATTCAGAAAATGCCCAAAGGCTTCGAGTCACTGTCTTCCAGAGGTGTTGCTGAGCTCTTTCTCACTGCCCTGGCCTCGTGGAGTCTGTGCCTCACTCCATGTGTGCACCAAGCAAAGCTGGTTCATTGGTAGCCATTGTTCATGCCACACTGTTGATGAGGGCCCAGGGGATAGGGGGCTACTTTGTGGGTTACTCTAATAAGTCACTGTTTTCATCATAAAGCAGCAGCAACTTTTACTTTCTGAGAACTTCATAGCAGATCATCAGAACAGAGAACCAATAATAATATCCTTGCCTTATTGCTCCTGGTATTGCACTACACACAAAAGGAGTTAGTTTACCATGTGCCACACAGCATGCCTATGGGTGCTGGCTCCGCCCTTCACAGGGAAACTAAAGAGAGAATACCCAGAGGCTGAGGCCAGTACAAAAGCCCAACAGGCAGCCTGGCAAAGGCAGAATTAATTGGGTGCTGTCAGCCTCTGCATATGTGTGTTTCCTTCCTCCATTTGCTCAGGAGCCTTTGATTCCAACCTTCAACTCCCTGTGTCACCTTATAGATCACACGACCTTCCTCGGGCAGAAGTTTGGAGTTCAAAACTGAATTTTTTAGCTGCAAAGATCTGGCCCCCAACTGCTGAGCCCTTCTTTTCCTGTCGCTATCGGGTATAAATTTCCCACAAGGCAGGGTCCCTTGGAGAGGAAGGCTGACGCCCTCGGGTTGCCTATTCTGAACTGGCACACGTAGGGTGAAAAGGGCTCTTAAAGAAGGAAAAAGGGAAAACCAAAATTTTTCTGGGAGCAAAAGACAAGGACATTTGTGGACTATGCAAAGCACACACGAAGTTGAACTGTGCAGATAGCAACGGAGAGGCGCTGTGGAGCAGATGGGAGCAGCTTCAAGCCCAGAGAGAGCAGCCATGGGGTGTGGAGCCCTTGCTGCTGGGGGGCTTGTGTGGAGTGCCTTGTATGTATTACCTCATGTAATCATCTCAATTAGGCTCCAAAGTAGGTACCGTTGTCTTCCTTTTCCAGTTGAGGAAACTGAGGCACACAGTGAGTATACGGCTTGCTCATATTTACCTAGAGAAACAGGACAAATCCAGACCAAAACCCAGCAGTGTAATTCAAAAACCAGTATAGTATTTATGTTCACCAAGTGCCACCTCTGAGAGAAAGCAGGGGCCCCTCCTAAGAAGCACTGCCTGGAAGCTTGATCGGCTATTCTCTCTGGCTGTATGGCCTGTCCTAGACCCAAGGGGAGGCACTGCTGGCTCTCGCACTGGCACCTGATTTAAATGACCACCCCGCTGGCATTTCCACACAGAACCTATGCTGCTGGCCCTTTAGGAATCACACCTGTATCCTGCTCCTCTCTCCCTCCTGCCCAGGCCCAAGCCCTGGTCAACCTGGGTGGTACTTCTACCTCAGCTCATACCCTCACTTCTAGTCTGGCCATCTCCCTAAGGTGCCCCTGGCAGGTTTTGCAAAGCTGAGGCTTCATGTAAGCACACCTGCCTAACAGTTAAACCGTAGTTTTCCAAGTGTGTCCTCTATACTACTATACTACCCACTTCAGAATCCCCGGGGGGTACTCCTTGGGGTATTCCAAGAAGACTGAGTTCTAGGCTCTGCCAGAAGCCTTGGTAGGACTTGACGGGGGATGCTGAAAAATCTGCACTTTTTTAAGGAGTAGAGGTTGTGGGGATGATGACACTGTACCAAGGGCATTTTGCACAGGGAGCTGGTTTGAAAAATGGTGGGGAGTGGCAGAGGAAGCTATGGGAGGCTGGGCAGTATCTCTGCCAGTCTGTGTGGAACTTCAGGGTGGGCGAAGGCCCTGGCAAAAACATCCTTCAGTGAAGTTTCCAAGCAGCAGGCCTCCAGAGCCCCATTTCAAGCATCCCGGAATCTGGCCGTTTCCTGCTGGGAAGCAGCATCCTTTGTGTTCCCTGCTGGAGATGCCAGCAAGCAGGATGGAGAGCAATGAGGCTCTTGGGCTCCCAGAGGGAAGTTAAACAGCTTTACAAGGTGGAAAGAGTAGGTAGAGCTAGAAAGGTGGGCAACCAAGGCAAAAGTTGGGGTAGAGCCATTTCAGTGCTTCCAAAGGTCACTCACAAAGAGGTTTGGGCAGCACTTAGGAGACCCTCGAGACCCCAGACTCATCAGTGAAAGACATTCCAGGCAGGCTTGATGCTAAGCTTTAGATCAGTCAGTGTGGCCTTTGAGAAAATGCGGGGAGGGAAAAACCTTCATAAAACTGAAAAAGGAAGTTGTTTTTTTTCCACCTCACCAATAATTCCCAAACAACTGAACACAAAGTACTCTAACCTTGGCATGGGGCAAGACCTCCATGAAAAGTCATTTCCCAGCTCATTTGAAGGGAAAATAGTGTTCTTTGTGTGACTACCTATAACTTCTGGGCACACTCAGCAGAAGTAACTCAAATGAAAAATTTGATTATTTGCTGGAAAAATGGGGAAAGGAGGAGCAAAAGAAGGGAAGTGGCTGGAGTGGAGGAGCCAGAGCTGGGCGCATGGAAGCATGCCTTCCACTTCTAGAAGTGTCTGTGGCTAATGGACTTGGACAATCTGCTTCAGGATTCTGGATCTGAATTTTCTCATCCCCAACAGGGCAGTGAAGACTGAGATGGTGGCCTGCAGAGTGGCTGCCCTGTGGCACCAGGGATGCCCAGGCAGACACACAGACCTCTGCAGTGCTCGGATCCTTCCTTAGCTGAGGCTCAACCCTGCACAAGTGTTTGTGTCTGTAGCAAAACTAGAAGCTTCCCATCATTTCTTTCATGCAAAAATGACCAAAAAAGCTCTGTAGTCTTCTTCCTTTGAGTAATATTAGACATTACTCAGAATTGCTTCTGTGATTAGTAGTTGCTGTCATATAGTTTATTACACACATTTGAGATTATGTATGTCCTACAATGTGTATATGACTTATATGTTACATATGATGTGTGTTGTACATGACAGATAATGTCATTTATTAATTTACATGGATATCAATTTATATGTATATATCATTATGACACTGAATACAAATCACAGGTATTTGTGTATACATTTGCATGCATAGGCATTTGTGTGTGTATATACATGTTAGCATATAAATGTAAATTAGAACTACTAAATATATGTACATATACACATGTGTACACACACGCACACATAGTAACTAGCTTGGTGACCTGAAATTGCAGATGATAAGCACTAGATTTCAGTGTGGACTGAATTGTGCCCCCAAAAGAATATTGAAGTCTTAACTCCTAGTACCTATGCACGTGACTTTATTCTTGAAAAAGGACCTTAGCAGATGTAATTAAGATATAAATTAAGATGAAGTCCTACTGGGGTAAGGTGGACCCATCATCTAGTATGGTGGGTGAAGAGAGAGACACACACACGGAGACAGAGTTTCACACAGGGAACACCAGGTGGGGACACAGGTGCAAGGAAGAGGACATGCGAAGGTGGAGGCAGAGACTGGAACAACGTGACTCCAAGTTAAGGGATGCCAAGGATTGCTGGCAAACACCAGAAGCTAGGAAGAGCAGCAAAGTGCCTTCCCAAGAGCTTTCAGGAGCAATGTGGCTTTGATGACGTCTCGATTTCTGACTTCTGGCCTCCAGAACTATGATGCCATAAATTTCTGTTGCTTTGATCTCTGTAAGTGTCATGTGGTTCTTTATTAGGGCAGCCCTGGGAGAAGAGCACACTCAGAACAGAGTGGATCCAAGCAGAGCTGTGTGGCTGAGTCCTGCTTCTTGGCCTCTCCTGCTGGCCACCTGAGGTGGGGTGGGGGGATGCTGGCCTCTTCCAACTAAAACCAACACTTGAGGGTGGTGAAGGCCCCTGCAACCCTCTGTTCCTCTGTGCTGGTCGTAATGGTTAAAGGCATGCTGCTCCCTTTCAAGCCAAGCTAGGTCACCTGGAAACAGGGAGCTGAGAGAGGAGGGCCTGCATTGCCTTCCCTGCCCTGCCCACTGCCTCCTCCTCCACCACAAGCAGCTTTGAGCTCTCAAAGGCTGGAGTAAATTTATGGTCAGTATGCTTCTAGATCAGAGGTCCTGCTGCTAGAGAGTTTTCTTTTTTTACTTTAATGGTACAGAGGAATTCTCTCCCCAGCCTCCACAAAACACTCACACATCTTTTTAAAATTTGCACCTTTTTTTTTCATATGGTTTCCTATGGTGAAGGGGAGGCTAGGAAATGCCCAATAAATCATCTGTCTGTCCTCACTCAATTGAAAGGCAGGAAATGCAGAGAACAGTCTTGGTACCTTTTCCACTTTGCATATAACAAGAGCTATCAGGCCCTGTTTCTTTGAAGGGCAGGCCCCTCTGGTGACAACATTATTGTTCAAGGCCCCTGGAGTTGCTTTCCAGGGAGCAGACCCATAGGAAGTAGGCAAGGAGATGTTGGTTCTCGCCTCTGCCAGCACCTCCTTCCAAGCAATCCCTAAGGGTTTCCTGGGAAAGTCTATTAGGTCAGCATTGTCATAGGGGCTGCCACTGTAAATCTAAAGGGATTATAAATTAAAGGGATTTTAATTCTGGTCCTTATTTTTTTAAGGAATTTATATCTAGCAACAGCTAACTCAGGTACACCGAGGTAACGACCCCGTTTATAAAACGTGCTCAGGAGTGGTATGGGAGGCCCAGAAAATGTTTCCAGGGACCAACAAAGGCTTCTTGCAGCAGGAGAAGGTGGCTCTGGGCAAAAGCTTGAGGTCTGCTTTTGGAACATAGGAGTAAGGAGACAGGATCGCTGATCCTGGGGCCTTGTGAGCATATCATGGACATGGACAAGAAAGTGAGGAGGCTGGAAGGTACACGTCTCAACCGAGAGGCAGTGAGAATGCCAGTGTGTGCAAAGGGCTCAGGTGGGTAGGAGGAGCCTGGCCTGGGATGTGGGTGGCAACGGTGGGACAGTGACCATTGACCTTGTGCTTGTTATCTGCATAAATGGGGCCAGTTCTTGCTAGCAGATGGCCTCCATACATACCTGCTTACAAACACTCACTCGCAAATGCTCTCAGATCTGATGTGATCTTCACAGAGTTTTTGAGAGGCCATGCAGGGATCTCTTAACGTGCAATTCCAAGCAAACACTTCTCCCAAACCTCTGGAACCTTTGCTCCTCAGTTTTCCCACACTGAAATCCAACCCCACCCCCCACCAATCTCTTCCTTTCTCTCTTTTTCTTCTCAGCTACCTCCTCTTAGGTAACCCAAACCGCTATAGGCCCCCTCACTGCTAAGGGCTTTCCTCCTTCATTGCTTCCTTCTCTGATACTCACGCTCACCACGCCCACCCCTCTGCACACTCACACACCTCCCCTCCTCAGCCTGTGCCTGCTGTCCTCTTCTGACCAACCACTGGCTCCAGATTTGGGGAACAACGTGGGTGGGGTGTGGGCCGGGAGAGGGAATGTAGAGGAGGCTTCAGACAAGGAGAGCAGCTAGGAGGCCACATGTTCCTGATCAAGGTCCTGGGAAGGAAGAGGAACCACAGGTAGGAGAGGAAAGTCTGATGGGCACTGGGGTTGCCCAAAGTGTCCCTGGCTTGGGTGAAATGTCACACTGAGGTCTCTCTTACCTGACTGTGGATCCCTGAGTCTGAGCTGCCATTGATTCTGGACACCCCTGCACCCATGGTGGAATTCCATAGGTACTGTATGGATAACTAAATGTCAGAATGAGTGAAAGAGTACATCAGTGAGTAACTCAGCAGTGCCCCAGTTGGAGAGAAGGGGCCCTCTACAAACCCACAGCAGGTCAGTGGGCAGACATCAGGACTGCCCCACGATACTACCCTGAAAGCTGGTGACCCAGCTGACAGAAAGGGGGAGACACCCCCCTGATTCACAGCTGGGCAGAAGCAAAGACAGCACTAGAAATGCTCCCAAGACCATGTGTCCCTTACCCCTTACAGAAGATAAACAGGGAAACCACGGCACCATTCGGTTTGTGACTTATCCACTTCTCCTGAGAGCCAGTATGGGGCTTTTCCCTGTTCCATGGATTTAAAGTGCTACCTCTCCTGAAAATATTTCACTTTGAAAGGTGACTATACTGAGCTGATAACTTTAAATGCAAGAAGAAGGAGGAGAAAGAGGGAGCCAATGCGTGTGATTCCCTATTATGAATTAGTCACTGTGCTAGGTCACCCTACTGCCTCCCGCTGCTATTCACCCATCAGTTACTTTCTGAGCACCAACTTTGTTCAGAGTATATTCTAGGTCTGGGGAAACAGGAGGGAACAAAACAGACAAAAAAGCCTGCCCGGTCATGCTTATACTGCAGTGGAGAAAACAAGAAGAAACAAGAAAATGACAAAAAATTAATGAATTAGAAAGCAATAAATGCTAAGGAGGAAAATACAACAGAGGGGAGAGTGGTTAGAAAGAACTGGAGATTAGGGATAGGTGGGGGAGGTGTGACTTAGATTCTAGGTGTGGGAAAGTTCTGCGTAGGCCTGAGAAAGGTCTTTCGGTGGAAAGGTGGGGAGACCTGTCTCCCACTGCTCTCTTCTTTTTTTTTTTTTTTTAAGCAGGGTCTTGTTATGTAGTTGAGGCTCACTTCCAACTCACTATTAGCTCAGGCTGGCCTCAAACTCGCAATCCTCCTGCCTCAACCTCCCAAGTGCTGGGATTACAGGGATACGACCCACTGCTCTTAAAGTTCGAGCAAAACTGGCTTATCCTGTTAGCCACTTGGTTAATTCATCTTGCAAAGGTCAAGACCACAGGGGGAGGATACATTTGTTTCCCAACAAATGTCATTTTGCAAGGACAGAAGAGATGATCACAAGAGTGGATAAATTATCACAAACTGTCTTTGGAGCTGCTCTGGAACCTGATTCCTTGCTGACTGCCTGTCTAGACTCACACAAATCCCCCTTTCTGAGTCCCCATTTCTATAAAATGGGGGAATCCACTTAAAAATATCTACCAAAGGAGGCTGGGCTAATGTATCT
This sequence comes from Dasyprocta punctata, assembly GCA_004363535.1. Lineage (NCBI taxonomy): Eukaryota > Metazoa > Chordata > Mammalia > Rodentia > Dasyproctidae > Dasyprocta > Dasyprocta punctata. The sequence goes on along the minus strand of RJWM01012789.1, from coordinate 21,864 downwards.
TGTGAGGCACTTTGGGAACTGTGACATGCTGTGGAAAGAGTTCATTCTTGTTTTTATGACACCATAAACATAACTCAGGGCTCTGTCTAGCGTGTGTTGGATCTGTGAAGCCATGTTAGTAAGCAAAGATAGTTCTCTTGCTAGGTCACAAAGATTGATTTTTACTTATGTGTTATAGCCTTATTATTTGGGTGGGAAAAGATGTTATGGCTTTGCTCCAGCCTGCCTGACCTTTGGGTGGATCTATCAGGCCATTTCCCAAACCTGAGATAATTCACTATCCCCGCCCCAACCCCCCATCCAGCTCTACTTTTGTTTCCAGCCTTATTGAAGGGAGCTGCATATCCCTGCCAGTATGTGACTGAATTCTGGGTGCTGCCAAACAATTCTCATCCTGTGGTTAAACCCTTGTTTGCTTCCTTTGGTAGGAGTTTCAAATACTCCCCACTGCCCCAAGTCCCCAGACCCATAGCTCCTCCCTCGCTCTCAGCATATGGCCACTCTTCAGTGGCATAACAAGAGCTTCTTCCTGCCTGGAAATTCCTCACCCAGACCTCAGTCTACTGGTTAATTCATTCGTCTTCTTTAGTGCTGCAGCGTCTCCCTGGTGGAGGGGATGATTTCTTGCTCTGCTGGCTGCTCTATCACACTTTCTGAAGAAATAATCAGACTGACTCAGAAAGATTTATAAATGAAGAAGTTGATCGCTGTCCTGTTTATAAGCAACTGGGAAGCAACTGTAAGTCCAGAAAGAGGAATTGGTTAAACCGATTATATACCGCCATGAGATGGCCGGGGAGGTTTTATAACCAGGACAATTCCAATTTTGCTAGAAACAAAACAAAATCCACAAGAGCAACATAAATATGGGTGCATAAGGGAAAACAGGAAGAGAATATTTTAAAAAACAATATGATTATCTTCAGGCAATGAGATAATGAATGATTTTTAGCTTATTCTTGGTACCTTGTTAGCTTCTGAAATTTCTACTGTAAGCATATAGTATTTTTATAATTGAAACAAAAAACCAAAACAACGACAACACTTTCCATGGAAAAGCTGCCTGGGATTCAGTTCTTCTTGTGCTCCCTCTGCACGTAGCCTTTCTTGGGGTGGTGCCTGGTGGACAGCTGTGCAGCAACTCTCATTACAAGTAAGGGCTCGCAGCAAAGGAAACCATAACCAATTAACATTACAGCGGGAACTGAGGCATGCAGAATGGAAATGCCTCAACAGGAACACGCTATTAACTAATTTTTTTTTTTTTCATTTTGGGACAGGTGTTTAGGGGAATGTACCAAATTTACTCTAGATAATTTATGCTTTTTAATGCTATGATTATTGCATTTTTCTGCCTCTGTTTTCATGGGAACTTTTAATATGCAGAACCATTCAGTAATGGATGGTGCATGCTAAGTCTTTTTAATCTAGTTAACGGAGGGCCTACTGTGTGCTAGCACTGATGAGGCAAGGGTTATGTGCTTGTGGTGGACAGCTCAATAGTGAATAAAGTAACACTGGCTTACCAGGGCTTGGAAATGTTTGGGGTGTTTTTGATTGAGTGGGTGGGAACAGGGATGCTAATATACGGGACAGTCCCATGTAATCAAGGATTGACCTACCCCAAATGCCAGCACCTTGGGGGGTGGACATTGAAGTGGTCATTTTGAATACAGAAGATGGTCCCCTATACCTCAGCCATGCAAGAGGGGCTGTGGTGAACGCGGGACAGCTGTTTCTCAGTGGCGACCTGGCATTGTCATGCTAAAATTTGGGGTTACTACATCTCCCAGCCTTTCCAGCAAAGTCATAAATCTAGACAGTGATGTACAATTTCCTGATTTTTAAAAAACACTGCATAGGCCAAACAAAACATGTCTATGGTTCAAATTTGGCCCTCAGGTTGCCAATTCACAACTCTGTTTTAGGAAAAGACACAGTCACTGTCTTCAGGAGAGGAGTGTAACAGTCGGGTGTGGAATGTGGCCAGGCAGAATGGGAGGAGGAGGAACAGCCTGAACACAAAAGGAGACAGATAATATAATCCTAATAATAACTGAGTGCTCTGCACGTGCTGGACACTCACCGAGTACTCCACAAAGTGGTGAATGTGCCCCTCAGACCTCACACATCTACGGGACAAGGCGTGAGTCTGGAAAGATCCCCAGGAGCCAGGTCCTAGGTGCTGACTGTTAGTCCAGAGCATGAATAGAATATTTAATTTGTGAGGGAATTGGGCTGGGTGGGATGAAAAAGTAAAAGAGATGACTTGTGGGAACACTGACCTGGAGTCAAGCACAGAATGGGCAAAAGTGGAGACTGGGGCAGCTGTCTTGTGGGGAGATCACGCAAGGGCTGGGCACAGGTTGGGGTCATGGAGAAAGATGTTTTACCAGGCAGAACTTGGGAGGTGATGGGGGAGGTCAAAACCAATCAACTCCTAGAGGAAACAACTTTAAACTCTTGTCTTGCACCACCACTACGTCCTGGCTCTCTTTCTCTACCTTCCAGTAGTGTGTTCATTCAGTACTCTGCTCCCTACTGACTGTTGCTCATGGTTACAAGTGTGTCTTAACTATTTTTTTTTTTCAATCTTTACTAACAACTCCTTCTTTGGGCAATTTTCTGTTATTTCTCAATCTCTCCAGAAAATCTGTCCCACCCGCAACCCCAGCCCCTCTCAATACAGATTCTTGCTAGGATTATTGATGGGCTGGGAACAGCAAATCTTCCAGAGTTTTGATCCACCTGGGCCGGCTGCTATAGAATCCCAAACCACACAAGGAGGAAGGATGTGCTTAGCCAATACTGTGAAACAATATTTTCAGGGGGAAATTGCTAATCCACTAAAAGAACAAACTGTCTCCAAGCATTCCAATAATATCATTTACATTCCAACAGGCAAAATGATGTTTACGCAGGAGGCACATCTATTTTTAAAAGTAGACCAGGCACACCTCTCCCAGGGAAGATTTTGTTGGCAGTGATTCTGATCAGCTCTATAGTATGGAGAGGAATAAGAGTCTTGCTGGGGATGTGTAGTGCCTGAGAGTCTTCAAACCATAACCTGAATTTGTACCCGTGACATTTCACTGCAGTGCCTCTTTAGCATGAAAGAGTCCATGAATAATTACTTAAGCTGCCCATGTAGAAAACTGCAATAAACAAGTGTCGGAGGGGCACAGAGACGTAAGTCCTATTAACTGCCCAGGAAAGAAGCCCTTGTTTTGAAAACTAGTAAAATAGCCTCATGTCCACATTTCCAGCAGGACAAGTAAACAAATGCAAGTGTTTGATAGCTGGCATGGCCTGGGCCAGAAGGGAGCACCCTGGAGCTGTGTGCAGGAATGGAGTACCCTGATGCATGAAGGGGGACAAAGCCTGCTGGGGGAGGTGAGACTACTGCTGCACTTTGCACCCCCACAGGAGTCCTGCTAGTTCTTGGCCAGTAGCAGGGCGACGGCCACTCGCCATCTGGGTTCCCCTAATCCTATTCCCAGGTTCAAGTCCACCAGTGAAACAGATGCTTGCAGCAATAAAGAGTTACTGAACAAAGGACAGAGCCAGCCAAAGTTTTACTAGGCTGCTTTGTAGGTGGCAAGTTTCCTGTCACCAGAGGCAACCAAACACCAGCTCAACATCAGTCAGCAGGGAGAGCAGCAGGATTCCAGGATCTCACTGTGGCTTCTTTCCAGGACTTACTAGCAAAAGGAAAAAAAGAAAAACCTATCAGATCTTTCTCTCCTTCTTCTGGATCCTGTTTTATAAAAGTGTGCCCAGGGCAGGAACCAAACACTAGATATGAGCTAATAGTCTTGTGTTTACCAGGACCTGTGATTTGCTGTGATTTGGCACAAGTCATTTCTCATTCCTCAAATAAGGTTTGGGGGCACAAAGAAATCCGAGTTGCCTGCTCCAACACATGACTACAGTGGCTCCAAGGTACGGATAGTTCCAAGTCCGACTCAGTCAAGAGCCTTGGAATTGGGACTGTTCTGAGGAGGTGGACAGGCAGCTGAAAATACCTCTGGTGGCTTCTGAAGGACCTGACTCTTGGGAGCTCAAAACTCAGCTCGAACCAGACTCGCAGAACCTGAAACGTCAGCCTGAGTCACTCCCCGGGGATTTGAATCTTGGGGGCCCGGGGGTGTCCTGTAATCAAATGCAAATTGGGTCTTCAATCACCACAGGGGATTAACTGAGGGTCCTGGAGCCGGGTTGGAAGGCTCTGGGGAGCGATGGCCCCCCACGGTGGAGGTCAGGAGAGGAAGAACAGAGCAGCTAGTAGGCTCGAAAGGGGTCAGAGGCCTCGAGCGGCCTCCACTTCGGCCCTGGTTCCTCACACGGCCCTGAGGTATGGGTGGGGGATAATCTAGTCCTTCCGCCCTGTCCTCGGCATTGTCTTTCGCGCCAGCACCTCCACCCCGTGCGCCAGCAACGCCGCTGGCCCGCGATTCTCCAGGCCAAGCGTCCAGGGACGGCCGCGCCTTCCACTCGCTTCCCGGCAGGACGAACACTGAGTGAGGCCTGGAGGGGCCGCGGCTTGAAGAGGGGCGCATGGAGGGAGGCAGAGCCGGCTCGGAACCAGCTCCAACCGGTGAATCAAATTGCTCGCCTCCCCCGCCCGCCCGCCCCGCAACCCTTTCCAATCAGGGAGTCTAAAATTACCGGCTTCACAGCATCTGCAGCCCAGCCGAGCTCTAAATAAGATGGATAGGCCTGACTCACGCTGGAGCCCAAGTATGCGGCGGGGCAGGGCTGGGCGGGGCGCTGGGGACCGGGGAGCCACCGAGTTAGGGGGCGGGATGATCCCAGCAGAGTCCTGAAGGAAGAGATTTACCCAGCGCCCAGGGCAGGTGGGAGCAGGGCAGACGGAAGCAGTGCTAGCTTAGCAAGTTTCTGCCTCTGCCACTCCCGTAGACCCTCCAGGAAGAAACTGCGGAGGCCGCTAAGGCAGGGCCCTGAGGTTGAGTCTCCTGTGTGTGTGGGAAACGGGGGTCCCCGGTGGGATTTAGTTCTGGACTCCGAGTAGGCAACAGCATGTCTTGTGAGTCTCCCTCCCAAAGAGCTTTTCCCAGACGCCCCTGCTTAGCCTATGCAGCCTAAATGACTCCATTCATAAAAAGGGTCCGAAGGTCTAAGTGATTTCACTCTGGTGGAGAGAGACAACAGAATGCGGAGTGTTCTGTGTCAGGGTGTCCCAACACGCTGTGTCCCCGGCCTGGCCTGGCCTGGCCTGTTCTTTCCCGGAGAAGGAGAAAGAGAACACCTCAGGAAAGAGGGTGGAGACTGGTGACCTGCTGGCTCTCCTGGTGGAGAGTCTCAGAGGAAGAGGGCTGGGGGTTAGAGGGGACCGGAGGACAGTACTCTTTCTCCTGCCTCAGTGGTTCATGATAGACTCGTGGTGCTCCAGAATTCGGTTGTGTGAGTGGATTCGCCTGGACCCCAACTCTTCTCCTTTGGACCACTGTGATTTGTGTTGCTTAACAGCATCCCTTTAAGTCTCAGGTCATTTCTGTGGAATTTTCAGGATTATAATAAATGCAGAAATCACTGACCTGAACTAGAGCACAGGAAGTGAAAGGGAGTGTGTGGCTGGCAGGAAGGACAGCAGGGTAAGCTCTCTGTAGTAATAAGAGGATTGGATGTGACAGAGGATGCTGAGAATGCAGGTTAATCACGAGCGTGGCTGAGACCAGCACTAATGTGTAAACCGGCCCCCCAAGAAGCATCTCCCCAGAGAAAACTGGAACCGGAAGGCACCTGTAGTAATCCTGTGGGAGCCTGAATCCAGACCCCAAAGTGTGGCCATTTGTTAAACACCTGTCTAGTCCATGAGAGCCATTCTTAGGTAGGAGAAGAGGAGATGCAGGAGTTGGTGATGTTTTTAAATTGAGGCTATCCCTCAATAGGCAGGCCATTCAACACTCAACTAGATCTGGCCCTGCTCTCCATGAATGTTAGAAAGAAGAAGTCCTGATCAACTCCACATATGTGTTCTGGTTTTCTCAATGGCCCAGAATTGCCAAGAGCTTCCCAGTACATGGGAAGAACTGGGTGGTACTACTCACCTAAGAACGCAGCTCCCAGGCTTACTGACCATTGCTCTAACCTCTTCTCAAAGGTAACCAGAAGTCTTCATCTATTCTCCTCCTCCTCCTTCTCAGATCTCACCTTCTGTCTCCTTCCCCGGCTCTTCTTTGACGCTCACCCATCAAATGGTATTTCTTTAGGTTTGGACTTCTGTTTTCTCTTCCAACTCTGTCTGCTTTCCTCAAGCTACCTTACCTTCTTCTGGTTTCATTTATCACTAACAATTTGTAACCTCAGCCCCAGCCATCTTCCTGAGTTGCCCACACGTATTTCCAACTGTCTACTGGACATCTCCAGTTGGACATTGTACAGTTGTGTCAAATCACACATGCCCAAAACTGATCTCGTTATCCATGCGCCCTTGCGTCCCACAACAAGTCTCTCCTCATGTTCTATCCCTGGCTTTCCTCTCAGTCAACAATATTGCTAGCCACTCAGACAGCCAAATGAAAACCTTAAAGTCATGCTCACCCATTCCCCTCTCTCACCAACATCGGTCAGTTAACCCTCAGGAGTTACCCTTTAAACCTTCTTCCTTTTCATCTGTGCCACCATCGCCCTGGTCTTAGATCTTAGCACCTCTCTGTCACTACAAATCCCTCCTGTAGATCTCCTAGTTCTCAATCCCCTTCCTCTCTACAATCTGGAGACAACTGTCTAAACACAGAAAGATAATTCATTCTGGAAATATTTGTTGAAGGCCTGCTTTGTGCTAGACTTAAAACTAGGAACACAATGGTGACTATGACCAATAGCCTTCCTGTCTTCTTGGGGTTCATATCCCAACTGAGGAACTCAACAGAAAATAAGCAAAAAACGGACACATAAAATACCTCTAAGTTGTAGAGTGGTCAACAGTGATGTGGAGAAGCACACTGGCACATGCCCAGTACTTTTCTGAGAGGAGGGACCAAGCCTAAAACAATTCACAAAATCTACCTATCATTTTTCTTCTCCCCTTTAATCAGACTTTTTATTGGGGTGGAGTGGCTATCTGTGCCTCCACCTGCAAAAGGTCCTAAGGAGGATCCTTGTACCTACAGAACAGAGTTCAGATTTGGCCTGGCAAGCAAAACCCTTACCCATGTGGCCTAGTCTACCTCCCACCTCCCAACCCCCTTCCCTGTACTCCTTGTTCTAGTCCCCTTTGAATCTCATGAATAATAAGCAGAATATAAATACTTAAGGATCAATGTATGGATGAAGGAATGGTGGATAGGCTCTCTTGTGGACACACCCTCAAGGGTGATGCTTCTTTATGACAATGCCCCCTCCCCCATAGTGTTTCTGTCACTGTTTCTGCCACAAGTGCTTATAATACTGTCTTTCATGATGGCCTGCTAAGGCAGTAAGGACAAGGGCAGTCTTGCTATATTCTGAAAAATGCCTGGCACATGGTAAGTGCCTGAAGCAGGCCTGTTGAGTTGACTGTGAAAGGCACAAAGCAAAGGGAAGTGACAGCCATTCTTTTTAGGCTGTTTTCTGCTAACTCCAGTGGCTGGGCCATTTGGCTGCAAAGAAAAATTGTGAAGACATCCATTGCCAAGCAGGCAGCCAGAGACACACACCTCTTCTTACCTCAGAGAGCCCAACTCTGTCACTGTGTCTTCACCTTTGAAAGTATCGCTGTGCAACCAAAGCAGGGAATAACCAAGCAGATATGTGTCTATGGAATCTGATGCTCAAAGATCTGCTTTTATCCATCTGAGCAGAGAGTCGTCTAGGTTAGGAGTTGTTTCTAGGACTCAGCTTATCCCTTCAAATGATCTGTGAAGAACCAATACCATTTCATCCTAGCCACCGGGTATTTATTTCTTGCTAAAGACCTTAAGTGAAACCCAGCTTCTGCGCTGTTCCCACATCCCATTTCTGGAACCCTGTAATCACTATTCCCTGAGACCATAATAATTGAACACAGGGCTCTTCTGGTCTCTGGCACACACAATCAGAGTCCCTGCCTCCTTTGGTAGGATGACAGTAAGGTGGACAGGTAATGAACCATAAAAAATTCCAATAAAAAGTCTGATTAAAGGTAAGAATAAAAACAAGAGGTAGATTTTGTGAGTTGTTTTAGGCCTGGTGCCAGCTCTCAGAAAAGTACTGGGCATGTGCCAGTCTGCTCCATATCACTGTTTCTTTCTTTTTTTTTTTTTTTAAACAGTTAAAGTAGTTTCAGTTTATTGATTCCAGTGGTGACTAAAAACTGTGACCTTCACAGTAAGATAGACTGCAGTGTACATATTCTCCCAGTCACTTTGCATATGAGCAAATTGCCTAACTAAGCCACAATTCATCACCTCAAGAGTAGATAAACTTTTAGAACTGTTGAATGGGTTGCAAACATTATATTTTAATATAAAAGGTTAGTAGAGGGATTTGAAAAGAGGAAGAAGAGGAAAAAGGTATCTCTTGATTATTTTTTCCTTAATTTCTTGTATCATTATTCTGAATACTTTCCTAACAGTACAACTATCACAGCTTTTCCATTCTCGATTATATTAATTGAACCTAGATTCTGTCACGTTTCATTTCTCTTTCTTCTCTAACTTTTCAGGTATAATTGCTCTATTTCTCAACAAGTCTTTTGTTTCTTCCTGCATATGTACACCTGACTGAATACATACATCCTTCTGAAATACCAGCTTATATTCTCATCAAGAATTACCATAGTTAGTATCGGCAACTGTTTGCTCTTTTCGAATTTCACACATGACCTCCTTTCTTTAATCTTGCCAGAAAGCATCCCACTCCTGACCTGAACATTTCACTGGTCCTTCTTCCTTAGAGGCCATTTCAGATTTTTCTTGACAGTCTCATTTTATCCGCTCTGGTTCAGTGTTGCCAGGCTGACTATTCTCAGCCAAGCCTCCGGAGAAACACGATCCCCTTGCTGCGTCAGATCATTTGGAAATAGATATGACTGGCTTGGAGTCACTCCATGCAGGGCTGTAAAATTGCTCTCTCCTTCTAAGTGGGTTGGGTCATGCCCAAACGGAGGCAGGAGGTTTCCAAGGAACACGGAGCAGAGGACCGTCAAAAGTGGCAGTGATGCTCTCGCTTCTGAGTCAGTATTAACCTCCCCCTGGCAGCAAGTGTGTGGAGGCGGCCTTCACAGTCAAACAGATCAGCGAGGTCTGCAGCACAGGTTTGCGAAATGTTTTATAAGAGGAGTAGGGATACGGGGTTGGTGTGAATCTCTTCATTCAAGCCAAATTCTAATGTAAATTTTTACATTTCCAAGATAAATGAAGGTTAGTGAAATTGATTTTGAGATTTATGTATCTTGTGCAAAGTTGGCAGGTTATCTACACATCCACTGGGCCAATTCTACCAAATACCATTGAAACCCGTACACACATTTGTCCCAGGGTCTCCTTGGAATTTCAAATGGGATTAATTTACTTGTTGGCTTCATCTTGCACAGTATCTTTTTGTTCTAATTGCCTGAGAAGCTGTCTCGTATAATGAAAAGAGTCCTAGGTTGGGAATCAGAAGTCCCAGATGTATCAATCACAGGGCAAGTCACTTGATGTTCATTAGTTGCCAGGTCTACAAAATAGGAATTGTGTTACTTGCTTTGAAAATCATAAAGCACTACACAAGTATAGCGATGAATTGGCTCAGTGGTGGCTGTATGACTGAAAATGAGGTAATTCTGTAGATTTTATTGAAGCTGCAGGCCAAACCAATGTGACGGGGAGATGAAAAGGGTAGTCAGGTGAGCAGGATACCAGCTGCCCTTTTAGAAGCCCTAGCTTAAGCTCAAGCCAAATTCCCTAGTCTCATTTATTTATTGGGATTGTTATGAAATCTTTCATTTTAGATACTAGAAGTGAGCCTTTCAATCTTATACCCAATGGAAGAATTTCTCTGCGTTTTTCTACTAGGAACATAATGATCATTCTCGATATTCAGTAAAATCCCTTTATTGACCAGCTTCTAGGTCCCAGACATCTAGCTTCTAGGAAGCAGGAAGAAAAGCTGTTGATTTCAAGAAATTCAGTCCTTTGGAAAAAATGTGCAATATGCACAGACGATCATGGAGAAAAAGCCAAAAGGAAAACAATAAACAGTGACAAGCTTTTAGGGCAGTGGTTGGCAAATGATGTTCCTAGCGCCATATGAGCCCGTCACCTATTTTTGTAAAGAAAATTTTGTTAGAGCACAGCCATGCTTATTTATTTGTACGCATCTGTGGCTGATTTGTGCTATAGTGGCAGAACTGGGTAGTTGCAAGAGAGACAATTTGACCTGAAAAGTTTAGACTATTCACTTTCTGGCTTTTTACAGAAAAACCTTGGTGACCTCTCGTTTAAGGGGATCCAGTCTTTCAAAGATTTAACTTGGGCTAAAGTAGAGAACAGAAGAAAGACATTCTAGTTGACTGGGACAGTAAGTACAAAGGAAAGGAGCTGTTAGAGGGTATTTCACATATAAGAAGAAATGAGATTTTTTTTTCCCTTTTGTGAACTTCGCTAGTGAAGTGGCAGTGGCTGTAATGAAGTTCAGTGCTTTTGTGACTTCTGACCAAAGGGAGAGCCATGTTAATGCACCTTCTCTGTTTGCAAGATTGTCTTGTCTCTTTTTTCAAAGAGCTCAGACAGGAGTAAAACATTAGATTCATGCTCTTCTAAAATGATGATGAAGTTCAGGTTGTGCAAGGACACGAAAAAGGTCAGTAAACTGGCAAGACAGTCTAGGTTTACAGCAAGAAGTATGGCATTTGCATGGAACAGGTGCAGCAGGAAAGGGCTACTTCAACAACTGTCCATGTGAGCGCTCACCCCAGCAGGTGGCTGTGGCTATGCTAAATCTGGACAAAGAACGCAAAAATATCCTTGAATAGAAAGCGAAATCCTGACAAGTAGGAAAGGCAAAGGGCAAATATAAGGAAGAATCAACCGAGGAGATGCAGGATTAAAATAATCTAACAAAAGACTTTCCTTCCTCAAAAACTGCTAAAATGTAAAACAATAAAAGAAGCGACAAAACAGGGAGCAATGAGAGGTTAGGCAGAAAAGAGGCTGAAGTCAGATGGAAAAATGCCCTGTAGGTCAATGCTAATGTGGACCCTTCATCTCTGAATGGAATCTGCATCTCAGTGTTACCTACACTGATCAGTAAGGGTTCAGGCAGCAATTATTGGAACTTTACATTTTTAAAATCTAAATGGAGCTTTCATTTCACCCATGATCATGTGTTATGGACAGTTCATGAGATATCCTTTAGCAAGGTTAGGAAATGCAAAATGTAGAGGGGACAATAGTGGAATGCTCAGTCCGCAGTTCCCTACAGCTTTCAACAAAATCTGAGTTGCTGCAGTTTACATGTTTCTGACTCATTGGATGTATCTACTTTAGCATAATATATCCAAGGTGGACACATGTATTAAAAATATTCCTGCATAGAAACAGTGGGTCAAAGATCATATTAGTAAAATAAGCACATGCATATTGAAGGAATAGTGGCACTGACATTTCCCTTAGGGCAGGTTCTCTTTGGCCATATGACAGGCTGAAAACAATTGTTAAGTATTCACGTGTGATTTAAAAAAAAGGAAAGAAAGAAAGAAAAAAAAAGGGCCAGGGGTTTAGCTCAGTGACCTAAGCACCTGCCTGGCAGGTACGAGGTGGTGAGTTTGATCCCCAGTACCAAAAAAAAAAAAAAAAAAAAAAATATTCACATGTGAAGGAAGTCAAACCAAACAGTTAAAATTTCTTTCAAGAAAACTCTTAGACAAAAAGATATAAATTTTCCATCACTTATCATGCACCTTGTCTTACATATTTATTGTATGTTAGGGTATTAGTTGATACTGTGAAGCCATCATAATTAAAAAGATATTTTAAATTTTTGCTTACTTCATCTATATCTCAGTCTTTTAAAAGTTTAATTTTGTATATGTTCTATATTGGTAATTAATAAATATATATAAAATAAATATATGTATATTGGGAGTGTATATTCAAGAACTGTTTACTGATGGGATGATCAACCAAAACAGTTTGGAGACCACTGCTGTAGACGTAGAGAACCAGTGGGGATCGCAATAAAGGAAGAGTTTGCTTTCAAGAAGGATCCCATAGCTGACCATATAAAACCGAGACGAGAAAGAGGAAGATATATTATTATTATTATTTTTTTTTTTTTTTGCGGCACGGGGGATTGAACTCACAACCTCGCACCTGCCAGGGCAGGCGCTTAAGGCACTGAGCCAAACTCCCAGCCCTGGTTTTTTGAGGCAGGGTCGCACTATGTAGCTCAGGCCGGCCTTACGCTTGCGTTGTAGCCGAAGCATGCCTCGAACTCACAACACTCCGCCTACCTCAGCCTCCCGAGTGCTGGGATTAAAGGTGCGTGCCACCATGCGGAGTCTTGAGTCATGAGGGATGAGGCCACTGTTTCCTCCACAGCTGCCATGCCCACTCTTGACAGGCATGATTAATTGATTCTGATGGGCAGATACAGTCTATGAAGACCCGTGTTCAGGAAGTGGCTTGTGGGAAGGGCTATGGTATTTCTCCCTGGAAATGAGCCAGGCAGGCCATTAACCTAGTGTAGTTAACTCTCTTTAGCCACATATTCCTTGTCACCAAGAGCCCAGTTGTCAGATTTGAAAAACTTAATCTGTATTCTGTTAAGTCTTCAGAAGGGTGGAACTGAATAAGAATCTACGGATCCCCTGGAGGGACAGCCTAGGCCGCCTTGGAGACTTTGGGACAGTCTCAAGCCCAAACCTAAAACCTGGAAGCATCAAAGAGCATTTTCTTCTCTGCATCCATGAAGGACGGCACACGCTTTACCTTACTGCTTGTCTCTTTGAAGAACTCGGGAGGGAGAAAATGAAAACAAAAACAAATGGCAGAAACCACAGCTACTCTCTATGGCCACAAATGGAGTTGATGGGAGAAAAGCCTGCTCTGACTGTTGGTCACAATTCCACAGCCTCTGTCCCTCTTCCCCAGCTGAATCTTGTCCTCACTCAGATTCTTTATCCCAACAGTCTTCGTTTCCTTTTCTCAGACATGCCACTCAATTCCATTCTTTTTTATTGGTTGAAATTCTGCTCAACCTTCACTCTCACAAGCCTGCATTTCTTTACAAAGTGTGTCTCAGTGCTCCTAAACCTACCCAGTCCTCCTTCTGCTGGTTTTCCAGAGATTCACATTAAGTTAGGGTCCCCCCTTATGTTTCCCTGTTTCAGGTCCCCACAGCAGACTTTCTTGGGAGGACATGCTATGTCACATTTCTGCAGAAGTGAGCAACTGAGCTGAACATGTAATTCTCACATTTCTAAATGAAGAGCAAGATTTTGAGAGGGAGGCAGATGAATCAAACTGAATAAGGGGTAGATGATTAACGACTTTCCTGGTTCATGGGGTCGGAGCTTATCTCAATTGTCAAGAGGTTTTGACTATGTAAGAGTCTGACTAATCCCTACAGTATCGGGGTGTGATCTGTAGTGGAGGCCTGGGCTCTTGAATCTCAAACAGGGTGCAAGGAACTTGGACTTTCATGTTTGCCCTGAGCAAGTAATTTGAATTCTGTGGAACCTGTATTTTAAAAACAAGACACAGTGTAGGATTCACTCATGATTGGGAGCATTTGGAAGGGGCAGAGTACAGGCCAATCTGCTCCGTGGGTCGTGTCTGGTCTCTGGGCTTTGGGGCAGCTGCCGGGGATGGATGCCAGCACTGACAGGCTCTTAGGAAACCACATCCTGCTGGGATATCAAGGCCACAAGTGAGTACCAACCCAGAACACAACCAGCACACCTTCTTACCTCATTGGTAAAGAACAGTAGACCCCAGAGACCAGCTGACAGCAGCCTGGAGGATTTGAGACCCGTTGGAGGCCATAGTTTAGCATCTTTTCACCCAGTGGAGGAAAAAGAGTGCCTCTTTTCTCACTCCTTCCCCAGAGTTAAAACAATGAAAATCAGTCCTCATTATCCCGATAATTAAGTCCTATTCAGCCAGCTGACAGCGGCCAAAGAATGATTTTTCTGTGCTGCACTGTGTGGCTGCCCTCCCTGGCCCCATTCATGGTCACTGTGTGCATTTAATCACTCTTAGCTGGGCCGAGCTAATGAAATGCTGGGGCCTTGCCCTGCCCTGACCCTGCTGCTATTTCTATCTGAGCTCAGCACGTCTTTTGCTTGACAGTTGCAACGGAACAAGCAGATTTTTCTCTCCCATCTATGGAGTGTAAAGAGCCTATTTTGGCAGTCTGTGGGGCTGGGGACCCCGCTGGAAACCCAGTGAATGCCCTAGAGGTTAACGTGCAAAGCTGTTTTCCAGACTGAGAGGCGGAGGCAGGAGGGGACGGAGTGCTGGGCCTGGAGGGTGAGGAGGGCTGTGGCCCCAGCGGAGGAAGGGCTGGGGCTGCTCTGGGCAGGAAGGGAAGATGAGCCCCGAAGAAGTAAGGGGCCATGAGATGGGGCGAGCTGATCTATCCTGACGCAAACGTGAACAAAAGCCCTTTGTCGGTTATCAAAAATCTCCCTCCCTCCCTGGGGTCAAAGTGAGAAAATTCATTCCGTTGGGTTTCCAGTTCACAAGACATGGTGAAAGGGAAGGATCCCGCAGAGACGGAGAGAGACTGCTCTCTTGAAATTCCTAGTTGTTGTCTTAATGAGTCTCCAAGATTCTGAAGTTAGGGGTTGAATTGCCAAACTTACAGGCATCTACCCATACTGAAATTTAGGAATGTACTGTTAGCTGATGGGAGGGGGAGGGACTCACAACTTTTCTTTGAGGGAACTTGGAGAAAACATGGCAAAACCATGTATTAAATGTGATAGCACAATGGTTTTCTGCAGAAAAGACATATCTAACAAAGGACTTAAATCAGGGGTGACAAACTGCAATGCACCCCGGGCCACAAGGTCAGAGGTCACCAAAATGAGTGAAGGGAGACAGGTGGGAACTGTGACCAATTAGAAAACACTGCCCAGTCCTAGTTAAAGCAGGCAGTAGCTGCTCAGCCCCAGTCCCTTTTTGCCATACAGGTGGGCAGAGCCTGAATGACAAGATTGCTTTCCTCCCTTTCTCCCTCTTTCCTTTCTGTTTCTTCCCTTCTCGTCTCTTCGTCTCTCCCTCCCCTTTCCTTTCCTCCTCTCTTTTTTCCCCTCCCTCCCTTCTTCCTTCTGTCCCTCCTCACCCTCCTTGCTCTCTTTAAAACCAGACATCTCTAGTCTTACACAAAGATTCCCAGTTGTTAATGTTGGAAACTCTGCTAGCCAAACAAAATACACTGGCATACTGCAGACCCACCCCTAACATTTGCAGGGCCTGGGGCAAGAGAACAAATGGAGGCCTACATATCATATGTCTAAATATTTAAAAGGTATAAATCAAGCCCATGAACTGTTAAACAAAATATGTTCTGTCTGCCTACAATGAAAACATATGCCTTCCTAATGACCCAGAAGCCAGGTGTGAACTCAGCGTTCTGGGATACCCTGAGGTTGCTCACAGAAAGGGGGGGAGCGGTACTCCTGGCCCCCAGCCCTTCTCTTCCCAGCCCTGGCTCTGTCCGGCATCATCAGGGGCCTGGCATACAGGGTGGATCCCTCAGCCCATAAGTCATGCTGTCTGTCCCCTCATACCTGCGAACAGCTGCCCCTTGTCTTCTTGCTGCACACAGTGAGTTTAGAGAGCCCTGGAGGACACACTAAAATGGACCTGGGCTTATTTAATAGGACTCTGGGATCCTAGGATCCCAACTGTGGTCTCGAATGAAGAGAATGGGTGGTTACGTCCCTTCAGTCCATGTGACTAGAGAGGACTACAGTGAGGGCCTCAGTGGAGGTCCAAGGCAAGGGCCCCTCCTAGCAAGATCGAAGTATGTGACTCACCCCAATTTGAGATCTCTGATTTAAGTAACTGCCTTAGTCACTTTTCTCACTGTTGGGACAAAATACTCAACTCCTGCGAGGTAAATGAGGAAAGGTTTATTTAAATTCACACTTCGTAGAGGTTTCAGTTCACAGTCAGCTGGCTCCAAGGCAGGATGGCAGGGCAGGGGCATCACAGAGCACAAACGGGCATGGCAAAGCAGGCAGAAGGCACTAGCAGCAAGCAGCAGCAGCAAGTCTAACTTCTTTCTGTCCCTTTATATTGTATCCAGGCTACAAGCCTGTTGGTTGGTGCCACCTACAACCAGGGTGGAACTCCTATATTGACACTCCATACCCTACTCCAGCATCATGCATCCTAGATCCAGCCACCTCTCCAAAGTTCCACCTATGACTGCATGAGACATTGCAGGGACATTTAGACACAAGCCGTGACAGTAATGAAATGTTGAAGAGTGAAGATGTTTTGACTCTTGGCCTGGCTTTCTGACTAATTAGCTATGTGACCTTGGGTAAATCAGGATTTTTAAAGCACTGGTTTCTACTTGATCAAATGGAAGCAAAATATCTCTTCTCATCAATTTGCTTGAGAAATAAAATGAAAATATGCTTGTGAAAGTATAAGGATGACTAAGAAAATAACTGCCATAAGACAAATTTTATCAAAGGGAACATTGTTTTAGTCAGGGTTTGCAAGGAAAACAATTTAATGCAAGACACATAATTTATAGGATTATTTTATAATAGTCACCTAAAGAGTCAAATACAAAAGAGTGCAGGAAATCTGTCCACACATGACAGACCCAAAGAATCCAGCTGAGGGCCTAGATCCCATGGCAATGTTCTACACGAGTCCAGCTGAAGACCTAGAGCTCGTGACAGTGCCTCCCATGAGTCCAACTGGAGGCCTAGAGCCCATAACAATGTTTCATGCAAGTCTGTTTCATGGATCTGGGAAAATTCACTCTGGGAAGGCCCAAAGGTCAGTGGTGGAAGCTAGAAGGTCTGCACCAGTGTGATGAAAGATTTGTGCCAGCGGGCTGAGGGATCTGCACTGGAGCCAGGAAGCAATGCTCAAAGTAAGGACTAGAGCTCCCCTGAAAAATGCCACAGCCATCCTCAGCGACCGAGAGGACCAGAGCTCCTCCAACAGTGACAGCTGAGTTCATGTCAGAAAAGCCAGCATGACAAGCTCCTCCAGAACAGCCAACAGCACCACCTCTTCCTCTCCAGGTCTCCTTTTTACGCTGTTGACAACAATCCTCAGGGGGCCCCGCCACAGCCAGCACCACGCTGATTCAGCTCAGCTGGGTGTTACAAGTTGCCCACCAGTTACAAACCACCACAAACATGTATGAAGGTTTCACTCAAAATACCTCATTAAAGGCCTTTTAACCCCAGATACGGGCTGGATCTAGAAGAATTTAAATGATAGTACTTTTCATTGAGAATTTTTCTTCTCTTTCACTGATCTCTTAGGATGAATTTCCTATCATACTGGTCTTAAAAAAGTTTATTGCAAATGTGAGAAAACAACCTGGAGCTTCCTGTGATTTATGGCTCCTTTCCAAGAGCAACATCCTATAATCAACATTAAGGCAGAATCTGTCTTTAGTGACACAAGTGGTCATATTGTGATAGTCATTCTAGAAATGTTGGGTCTCAATTCTTTCTTTTTTCTTCCTTCTTTTCTTCCTTCCTTTCTCTCCTTTTTTTGTAGTTCTGGGCATGGAACCCATGGACTACTGAGCTATCTTCCTGGGCCCTCTTTATTAATCTTGAAATGGGGTTTAATTTACCCAAGTTGGCCTCATATTTGCAACCCTCCTACCTCAGCCTCTTCATAGCTGGGATTACAGGTGTGTGCCACCAGGCCCAGCTATGATTCTTAATGAAAGATCAATGGGAAATGTATAAAAGGGGAAAAACTATTTAAAAGAGGAAGTAAATACTAAAATTTTCCAGAAGGATCTCAATAAATAATGATCCAAGTATTTTATGTTTAGACGTTTAAAAATAAATAAATAATTTCAAACCATAGGGGTCGACCAGGTTTTACAAAGGGAAATTCATACTACCAGGAAAATATTTATATGACAGTAAATTTAAGTGTTCTTTCCAAAAAAATATTGTTTGATACAGATAACCATGTGAAAGCATGCCTAGCCTGCTACTGAGAGATATCCAGGTTAGACCAATTAGAGACCGATTTAAAGTATGATGGAGAGGAAATAAGGTTTTAAATCTCCCTAAATGCCCACAGAGGAATTGGGTATTGTGGATGCTTGTTGTGTCACAACATCTAGCATCCATTTCCCCTTCTAACACACTCCAATTTCCTTTTTTGGGGCCACTCTTTTCCTGGTAGGATACAATCTGTGGATATTGCTGATAACTAGGATGTCTGTGAGCCAAGTTAGGACAATCAGATACTGCCTAAAAGAACATGAACTTTGAACAGAAGGACAAAGAGAATGGATATGTTGGGAATTTCATCCCATCCAAAGGGAGGATCCTGGCCAGAAGGATCATGACCCTTGCCTGGATTCTAGAATGTTTCCATTTCTAAGATTGGGTCTCCAGTCATCACATGCTGTGTGTCCCCTACACATCTTTGCTGTAAACTCCCTTTGATTTGTTACCCACAAGCAGTTTTGTTGCATGCACCCAAAGAACTTTGGTAAATATAATGGCACCGGGGAATGGTGGTGCTGACCTTTAGCCAGCTTGTGAGTTCTGCTGTGACCTTTCACATGCCCTGACCCCAGCCAAAGCGTATCTCCCTGAGGGGTATGACGCAGAGGCTTAACCCTGAAACAATGGCACTAGCCCAGTGTTCCTCTACCCAGTTACACGTACTCATTTTCTTTCTTGATTTTCCTGGAATGTTGGAACATTCATTTAGTGTTTCACTCAATAGCACGAGCTGTTCATAAAATGAACACTAGAATCCCAGCACTTCAAAGGGCTCCCAGAATGAGTTTGTAGTTGGAATCAGTAGAAAAATGAGTCAACCTGGTGTTCACGAGGCCTACTGGTAGATATGCGACGGGGGTCAATATTGCACGTGTAGAAATGAGGTTCCAACGTACCTGGCTACCCTTGAGAGAAGTTAGCGGAAAAGGGCAGAGGGTTTGCCAGGTGTTGGAGTGGGAATATGTGGGAGCTAAAAATAACAGAGAAGGGAGATATGCAGGAGGTAAGAATGTGGGGGAAGGAAATAAGAAGATCTGCGAACTGATAACAGAAAGCACCTGGGTCACCAGGGCAGATGAACACAAGTAAAGTATTAGATGTGCGAAGCAGCAAATGCCCTAGATTAGCTTTCCAGCTAACTTTTAAAAATCAGTGTTAATAATTACTATTTAACTTTTAACTTCAGCTATCACTAGAGTCCAGCCTCTTTAGTCATTTATTATCCCCTGTGCTCTGACCTTGGGATTGCTCTGCGTGTCTACCAAACATAGGAAGGGGGATAATTTGGAGGTAAAAAATATAAAGGTTCTAGACTGAAATCAAAGCTAGAGAATGTTTTAACTTTGATTCCATCACTTGCTAGCCCTGTGAACTTATGAAAGTTACTTAACCTCTCTGGGCCTCAATGTCCTCCTTTATAAAATGGGAGCAGTAATAATAATTACACATGTAAGGGCTGGGCATGTAGCTCAGTGGTAGAGCACTTGCCTAGCATGGATGAGACCTAAGTTCAATCCCCCAACATTGCAAAACAAAAACAGACAACAACCAAACCATATAAAACACTTAGTAACATCCCTGGTACGTTAGTGCTTAATAAATGTTAGTTATGATTATTCAATTTTAAAATGTTTATTGATCATTCACAATGTTCCAGACATTGTTACAGTCCTTGAGATATATTCATGAGCAAAATAGATAAAGATCTTTACCCTCATAGGATTCATACTTCAGTGGAGGTTGTGGGGGGTGGGAGGTTGGGGTGGGGGAGGTAAACAATGTTGGTGGTATTACTGATTTTGACCCAATATTCACCCACTCCACTGAGATTTCTACAGCTCCTCTATTTTTTGTTTGTTTTTTTGTTTTCTAGAGCTCCTCTAAATCCTTATCCTCCTCTTTGAACATTCTGTTCATCTTCAGGCTTTATCTGAAACCTAGTTGGTGCTGAGGATATGGTTTTTCCTATAGCACTCAAAAATGGGGGTGCTTTTTCTACCACTGCCTATATGCATCCCAGAGTTTGAAGATAGAGAAGCTGGTTTCCTTGCTTGCCACTGCTAATTCCAAACTCCTCCTCCTTTATCCTTTACAGATCGTAGCTCTTTGGATGCTGTTATGGGTTAAATCTAAAAAGTCCCCTGCCCCTCGAGAAGGCTCATGTGTTCAGAAATGGGGCTTTGGGACGGTGATGGGGTCAGGAGAACGCTATACTCATTAATGGATCAATCCGCTGACAGATCTGAGTGTGTTTTTAGGAAGTGGGGCCAGGTTCGAAGAGGCAGATCACCAGGACAGTGACCTGAAAGGAAGTATCTCCCTTTTCTGCTCCTTTCTCTCAGACCTCTGCCTGACTGCCAAGACCGAACTGCTTTTCCTCCACCAGACCTTCCCACAATGCCCTTCCTGCCGTGGAGCCACTGGACTAAACAGCTATCGTTGAAGCCAACTGTGGACTAAATACTCTAAAACCCATGAGCGAAAATAAACCTCTCCTCCTTTAAGTTGTGAGTGCCAGGCATTTTGTTCTAGCAATGCAAAAAGGACTAAGACAGATGCCATTCTTTCAGACAACCCAATCCTTCCACTACCTTGTTGCTGTCATCAGTCAACCTCTCTGTCACTGATTTATCAAACACTTGGGCACCTAAGTCACCTCTTGCCTTCCACCCCCACGCTAGTCATCATTCTTGGTGCCCTTAAGAATCTTTGTCTCCAAGTCCCTGTACCTCCTCACTTTCAGTGATCTATTCCTCAACTATATTAGTAGCTGTATTAGGAAGACCATACAACCTGTCATCATTACCTTTCAAGTTTAGATTTGAACTGTCATATGCTAACACCATTTCAGTCTGTCAGGTCAACCTTCTCTGGTGTTACTACTCCAATAATTCTTTTTACAGGAGAACTCCAGTCAGTTAAGTTCACCCGCCCCCTCTGATTTCTTATTTATCTCTTCACTCATCATCAATTTCATGGTCCATTATGAATGAACACTGTCTTATATCCCTTTCCCCTCCCCTCTCTGTGCCAAATTTGCCTAACAAACCACCAGTGTTGGATCAAACTCAACTACTGGCTTAGGCTGAAAATGACCTTAAGATTAGTGAAGAAAATAATTCAACTGAGTTCACTGATTCCACTGTAAATGCATAACTGAGCTCTCAGATGAGTACTTAACCTTGCTCAGAAATGCTATATTGCTTCTTTAGCAAATTTATTGTAACTTTTCTAAGAGCACTAATTCTTCCTTTTGTCAAAACTCCATCGATCACCCCCTCTTTGCTAATGATCTCAATTCAGGCTTCATTGAGAAAGCAGAAATACTCAAGACAGAACCCTCCTCATCTCCGGTCATGACATCTGTAGAACTGCTGGCGTGATTATCTACCTTCCCTTATTCCTACTAAAAGTAGCGCCGCTACTTGTACTTTGGATTCCCATCCTCCCTTGATGTCCCAAGGACTTTGCTTCTCTCTTCTGCATCATCAGCTTTTCCTACTCTATGGATCGCACTCATGAGCATATAGAGTGCTCAGGAGTCGTCTCCTTTTAGAAAACCCTTCTTCAATACTATGTTCTCCTCCAGTGGTCATTTCATTCTCTATCCCCTTCTAAGCAGTTGCCTCTAGTGTATATAAATGCTGTTGACTTTTGCAAAGTGATGTTATAGTCAGCAAACTTGCTGTACTCTTACTGCTTATAATAATTTTCCT